>BMAV01018980.1:0-25252 GCA_019973955.1 Trichonephila inaurata madagascariensis
ATATATATACTTTTAAGTAATAGGTTAATTATGCTATTTTTCTCTCTAATTTTTTAAATTGAAACAGATTGAGAAATAATATTTATTAAAATTTATTTCCTTCAAGATCCATTTCTAAAAGTACAAAATGTCATTAAAAATAGCCTAATCTATGGGTTGCTTTTTATTTTCCATTACACCCGGGCATTCTCGCGAACGTTCATGTGAGTCTAGGAAACCCTAACAGACGTCTGCAAAAACATGAAAAAATGCTGTACCTCGTACAATTCTAGTCAGTCTTGGCTGAATCGATTAGCTACCGAACCTCTCTTGAATGTACATTTCATAATTCACTCGTTAATTGTAATTCACGGTAAAAGTATTTACGGCAGTGGATTAAAACAAAATCATAGATATTTTTTTAAATCACAGCGAGCATTCGACGAAAATAAAGCATCAACAAGTACACAGACGAGGGAAATGATAGCAAGTTACGAATTGATTAGGATCCTTTTCCCAAAATACTTCAGAAGGGCTCTCAACTGCCGAAAAAGAGATCTTCATAGATTTCACATCCAATGACGAAATTAAAGGGAAATTTTTTTAATAAATCATTATTTGAATTCTGGATAGAAGTGGATGCTGAATTTTCTGCACTGAAAACAAAAGCCTTTCGTATACTATTACTATTTTTAACATCATACCTTTGTGAATCCGGATTTTCTGCGATGGCTACTTTGAAGACAAAATATAGATCTGAGCTAAATATCAAAAAATAACTCTGAGTGTCAAATTTCAATTTTACCCTTTCCCCTTCGAAAAACTTTGCTCTGCAAGACAAGCCCATGGAAGTCACTGATAATTATTAAACTTGTTCTTATACTGGCTGAAGTACCCACTCTTAACACGAGTTTTATTTTTTAAAAAATGATAATATATTATTCTTGATATAATAGCTTAATTGTAAGGAGAGTAAAACCAAGTGCATGACAATGTATACAAAAATGTAAAATGATCTATTGAAATGAATACTCATATTATAAACGGTTTTAAATGGACTGTAATTTTAAGCCTCGCAGAATTAGAAATTTAGAATAAATGTTAAGTAATAAAAAAAGATTATAAAATTCTAATGAATAACAATTGTGTTATTTTTTTAATATTTAAAGGGAGAAAGCCCGGGATCAGGTGTGCACTCGATACTAACGTTAATGGTCGCTGGGAGTGAAGCACCACAATTCTTTTTTTTATAATTATTTTCAATATACAAGATAAAAATCACAATTTCAGTGAATAATTTAACTAAGAGAAAATATACTTACCTATTTCAAGGATTTTTCTATTTGTCTTTCATAATTTGAGAAAATATCCCAAAAAAACTGGACAAATTGTTCCAAATGTGCGTGACCTTAATAAAGGACACAAATCACAGACACTTTTGCTAACATTACAGGTAAGTTATTTACAAGCAAAACTGTCACATTTTGTTCACGTTATTGTAATTTTAATGTCCTTTGATGATCGACAAATATCCTGTTGAACTTTTTCTGCTTGTGTCTTTTGACAGGGTGAAGTGCATTTTGCGGTACACTTATGGCTTCAATATTTTCTTGATAAAGTTCTTACTGTAGCTATTGGAATTTTCCTTTCGTTTCATGTTTATTGTTTTTTCTCAAATTTACTTTCGCTAACATGATTAATATGCATTATTTCAGCAAATGTTTCCCTTGTTTGATCAGCTTCAATTTCCTTTCAGAGAGATCACAGATGCCCAATTCTTTTTTTATATTCTGCTCATTTACATTTATAAACCACAATCAGTCGTACAACATCACAATTAAAACCACTAAGTTATTCATAGGGAAAAATGCAGCATGTTCAAGAAAATATTTTTAAAAAATAGTGGTCGTGCCGGAACTCGGTCTAAACAAAGTACCTTAAGATTCTAAAAAACGTTTGCCACTCCCAAAAAAGGAGATATGTTATCAATTCATTTTAGCTCCCATTAAGACTGTCATATTAGAGGATTCTCTGTCAAGGTCATTGGTAACAAATAAACAGTTTTCCCAGAAATAACGATTTTTGTATTATATGTTTCAGTATACTCATAAAAATAAATCTTGGTCAATTAATCCTTCAAAGTGCTCAATATGCTTATCTATGTATCATAAAACTCTTTCACATTGTGAAAAAACGCAACAGAATTATATAATTTACAACTTTCCTAAAAAAAAGGGATGCAGGTAACTATACCAGTAAGTTTAAAAGCCAGCAAAAGTAATATTTTAGATTAAAAGAAATGTAATAAAAAAATCTCTCATCGTAGGATTACAGCAAAGCAAACAAAATATTTTTTTTATTTAGTTATAGGATCAAAGATAGCTAATGAGCGTTCAAAGTAGAATCTTTTATTTTTATGACCTTTTTTCACCAGATGATATATATAAATCATATCAATGTAAATCTGTATTTTTTTATTATATCAGAAAGTATTTTTTTTTTCATTCCAGTAAATTAATTTTTTTTAACCTTTTATTTTCGATATGCTCGCGCCCCCCTTGAAGGGTTTACGCGCCCCCCCAGGGGGTGCGCCCCATAGTTTGAGAAACACTGGTCTAAAGAAATTCTTACTCGATTTTTTACGATTGCTCCAGGGTCAGAACACGAGGTTCCCTGCGAGCCATAAAACTTCCTATCAGTGTCCTGCTGTGTGGCTTCCACCGTCCCTAATTATCCTTCAAGATGTTAAACCTTTAAAGGGGGAAGAATTTCAGAAATATATGGCTCAACCGCTTGTGAGAACCATACTTGAAGGCGAAAAAGTACGTGCGGTGCATTTTCGAAGCCTCTTTACAATGACGGGATTTTACGTGTTAAACGCTTGGAGGGTTAAACTGGAGAAGTAACCAACGTTTAAGGTATGTGACTACCCAAAATTCGCCGTTTTGATGAATATTTTCAAAATTCCTTTTATGATTTTGTTTTATAGCCCATACATTCAAGATTCCAAAAATATTTATTTTTGTTTCTACTATATCTAGAAGCAAAGTTATAGCATAATTAGTAAACCGGAAATGAATTTTACAAAACCAGAAGTAGATCCCTACGCAAAATATTTTTAAGATATAGAATTGAAATTTTCAGAACCTGTTTCATTTAGTTCTATCTGTATTATGAATCAAAATCTAATCTCTGTATATATATTTATGAACTTTATTGCTTTTTTATGAAAAAAAAAATCGTTAATTTTTTAAAAAATCGTGTTTTTGCATAAAATTTGGCATATTTAAAAAACTTTCAAAAGTATTACAAATCTTTTAATTTCTAACACATATAATGATGTAATGCACGTACTGTATAAATATTATTTGAATACATTTGTTAGAATTTTGCGTAACTGCCATTTTTCATCAAAATTTCACTAAAAATGACAATTTTTATAATCTATAAAACTCTCCAGAAAACATCAAAAAGTTAAAAAAAAAAAGTCCAAATTAGTTAATCATGAAGCTAAAGTAACCTATAAATATGGTGAATTTAAAAAATGTATAGTTAGTAGAAAATTTTTTATACTGTATTAAAATCTTTAAATGCATTTTCTGGAAAACTATGTTTTTCAATTTCTTGCTTCACGGTAAAGTTCACTAAAGGTTTTCTTTTTAAGATATTGAATTGGAATTTTCAGAAAATGTTTTATTTAGTTATATCTGCAGTCTAGACTATTATCTAATCTCTGTGTATATATTTATGTATTTTATTGCACTTTTTGTGAGAAAATAACATTATTTTCTTGTAAAAAATTGAGTTCTTGCATAAAAAATGACATATTTCAAAAAGTTTCAAAAATATTACAAATCTTATAGTTCCAATTATAAATAAGGATGTTATTTATGTACTGTATAAATATTATTCAAATATATTAATTAGAATTTTCAATACAAGCCTTACCGTAACTGCAATTTTTCACTAAAATTTCACTGAAAATTCCCAATATATCCAAAATTATTTTTAATTTTGTGGAAATTACTTGAATTCCTAGTTTTATGCCCTATTTTAACTAAAAAAGTGTTTATTTCGTTAAAAATTTATACATTTCAAAAAAAGTGCTCCGAAGGTAGTCATATACCTTAAAGCGAGAAAGTCCACTTAATTACATGCGTAAACATGGTTTTATTGATTTCAGTGTGGACACATCTACACCTTTTTAGCTGCATCACACCTATTGATTCTTTTAATCACGTTGAATTCCGGGAGGAATTATTGACCAGTACTCCCAAGTATAGCAGCCATCCAGAATTACTCAGACAACTGGCACTTGAAGTAATAATGGCATACCCGATCAAGCCTTGATTATTTACACAGATGGTAATCGCTCGGATACGGGTAGAGCAAGGAGTGGTATTTTTAGTAACACACTCCTGGGAATGATGTTAAAATCAGCATCAGAAATCCTGACCACTGTTCCGTCTTTAGATCGGAACTCATTGCTATAAGTAGTGCTCTCGATCATGCTCTCAATTCTTATAAGGACAGTATCTGGATCCTGACAGACAGCAGAAGCTCTATTCAATATTTGAAGAATTGGCCAAAAATTATGGACAGTACTGGTCTAGATATTTTATCCAAATTAGTTAGGCTCGGTCAGAGGAAACAAGTATGGTTTTAGTGGATTCCATCACATGTGGGTGTGCCTAGGAATGAAGCTGCTGATGAGCTGGCTGGTAGGGGTTGTGATCTCTCTAACCCCAGTTCCACTGTTTTAACCCATTCGGAAATTCCTTCCTTCCAAAGAAATAAAATGAATTTGACATGGCGAAACCCTTCTGCTCACCACTGGTACGCAGCTAAGAGTCCTGGCCTATCTATACAGTTCAGAAGTTCCAGGGCTCATCAGACGGCCTTGGCGCGCTTTAGAAGCGGTCACCTGCGTAATATGACTTTTGTGCAGGGGGTAAAGTCTTTCTTTACTTGTCCCTGCTTCTCCTGCTCATATTCTAGACTGCTGGGGCATTTCCCTACGACAGTTGTATGAACACCAAGACCTGGTGTGTGACACTATTACGCGGAATAGTCAAATGGACTTGGTGTAGGCTTTCCTGCTCCAAGGGGATTGGAAACAACAACAAATATTTACTAGGAAAAAGAAGATTTAAAATATTCACGGACCATAAGCCCATAACCTTTTCATTTGAACAAAAACCGAAAAAACTTTCCCTCGTCAACTTAGACATGTATAATATATTTCGCAATTTTCAACTGACATAAGACATATTGAAGCAGGGGCGTAGCTACCGCCGAATCAGTCGTCTCAATGATATGGTGCCCCCCGAGCTACAGGTGAAGACAACATCTTTGTAGACAGCTTATCGAGGATTGAAGAATTTTCTTTGTTTGAATTCGAAAAAATGGCAGATAAACAAATTATTGATGAAGAATTTTAAAAATTTAAGACATTACCAACTTCTCTGAACTTTAAGAAATCTGGAAGCATCTAAAACATATTCAGTCATGGATTCGTAAGCCATCACTGACACAATTTTGTGTTTCATATTCATTTTATTTTAAACAAAATATTTTTTCGGGGATACAATCGACAATTTTTTAAAATTTAAATTTATTCATTGAAATCTTACGCGTTAGTAGAACACACATTAGAAACAATGTATAAAATTTTAATTTGATTCAGCAAATTCCTTTCGGGAACTGAAATGATTCAAATATATATATAATTTGTATTAGGCGGATTGTTAGCTCGTTTGATGGTACTTTTTTGTAAGATTTTTGATTTTCTTCGTAATAATTAATATTTGTGTATTATTCATTTGTAAATTGTGTGTGTATTCGAACATTTCTCTGTTTAGTATGACTTTCAAATCATCGTAACTCAAAATGTGTAATTTGTTGGACATAACAAAGAATCTTATTATTCTGCGTGATTGTACAATGGAAACAAATGCGATGGTGGTATTTGGTGCTGAGCAAATGTTCCAATTAAAATGAAGTGCTTCTGATCTCCGAAGGAAAGTATTGTGTAATTTCACAGTCTTTTTATTTAGCACTTTTCCGTTGTGACTATTTTTCTACTGTGCAGCATTCCGTAGAAAGTCTTTTAAATATGTAACAGAAACTGTTGACGTAATATGCAAATGAAATATTCGTTGTAAGAATGGTTTTGTGTTAGCACCGAGATTTGGGAGTGAACAAGCTTTTAATTGGAGATGCTTTGTACTGCGATTATGTAGATACTAAAATGATGTTTGAAATGCATTTTTCTTGAGAACAGATTTTGAAATCAAAAGAACCAAAATACTTAAATGATATTTGAAATGCATCATGGTGAGAAAATAGATTTTGAAATCAAAGGGACCAAAAGAAATTCATTTTTCTTTTTGTTACATTATGTTGGGGAATTCTGCAAGCAGCCCAATACAAACTAAACCAGCCTTTGCAGAAAAGTTGTAAAAATATCGAAATTGTGTTGGTCAGATGTGTAGAAACTGTTGGGTTAAAATTCATAACTTCTCCCTTAACCCTTTAAGCGGTCAATTATTTTACCAGAATTACTTTAAAAAAAGGCATATTTTTTATTGCATATAATTAAGTGCCATACTTAATAGAATAAGAATATTAAGAATTTTTTTTTCACTTTTAATGCTTTTACAACATTTTTTATTTTACAATTTACAGAATTGGCGATGAGACATTATTTTAGAGAAAAAAGGTGTATTAGTTGAATATCTTTTGCTCCAATAATGATCAATTCCAGGTTTCTTTAATATTCCTTGAAGTATATTGAGAGCAAAAAATACTTGCAACTCTTCCACAGTAGTTTCTACCCAAAATTTACTCGTTGAGAATTGTCTTGCAACACTGGATTAGATGCACTGTTTAGCATATTTATTTGTCTCTTCCACAATTTTACTCATGAGTGAAAAATCAATGAATGTTTCATAAAATTGTAGAACATCAGAAATGTCGCCAAATTGTACATGCACAGAGGGAATACCAGAAAATTTAAATCGAGGACACGGAACAGGTGGATTTTTCACATCAACCTTGGTAAAAATTCTTGCAGAACTCAAATCTTCATCAGAGCTGAGCTCACTGCACGCGTCATCTGAGGAATAATCCAAATAATTAGAAGAAGTATCTGTATCAGAACGTAGTTCATCTAACAAGAAAGTATTTTCGTCGTCTATTCCATCCATAATTTCCATAAGATTCACAAGCATGGCATACATTAGAACAAAAATTTCAAAGACAAGTTCCCGCTACATAGAAAAACCAGGATGAAAAGCATTTCATTTACATGGACAAGCCACACCATCTGTTGAAAAATAATAATACTAAATAGTCTCTTTCAATAATGAAAAATGCGGGCAAACCAGAAAAGGAAAGGAGAAAATATCGATGCAAACCAGATGAGGCCAATTTCGGGTAGCACGTACACTGTACGAGCAAACTTCTTAAAGGGTTAAGGCATAGGGTAAAGTGGAGTGTTTCTCACACCAATTTAGTATAAGTGTCCCAAAAATAATCATGTCCTGTCAAAGTTCTAAAATTTGCAGAGATCTATTTGGGAAAATTCATTGGGATTAGAGATTATGGAGCAGGGTCCCCAAGATCTTTCCCTTAGCACCATTCTCATGAGTTCTGCAAATGGACTTTCCCACTACAAGCCAGCAGAACGCTGAAAGACGTTTCAGCCATGCTTTCTCTGCGAGTCTGCTCTCTTGTTGCAGGGATCCATTAGAAGACTAGTTCAATTGGGACAGTTTGAGTTTATAAACTTCTCGCTTCACCCAAATATTCATTTTTGTAGGTAAATGATCTGAAACTTTCTAAAACGAGCTGGTAATTTTTTGAAGAAATACTAACTGTGGATTTTCAGTAGTGTACATTCCTGTAAGAAAACCTTTTTTCTCTCATTAAATCATCATTTGGCTGGAGGTCTGAATTCAAAAAATAATTTAACCTTCTAATGCTAGTGTAGCCAATCCAAATAGCTTCACAGGCCACATTTATGACAACATTTGACATCTTAGCTGGTTTTTTGAATAGGCATTGGTTTCTTATCATGTGATAAATTCTTTCTTAATTTAATCTTTAAAAAAATATTTCATCAACTTGTGTATCTAAAAGCATTGGCAAGCCATTGCAAAAAATATCTTAATCTGCAGTATCTCTTGAATGTAATGCAAGTACTGTAAATATTCATCTTTGTTCGAGATGCTAAAATCTGTCTCGTGTCATTCTTGCATTGTAACTATTTGCTTATTTTCAGTAGTGCTGTTCACGTCAACATAAAATGGGTGTCAAAAATATATACAATATTTTAGACTCTACTTTTCAACCAATATTCTTGGCTGCCCAGCTGAATTGAATCTTTCATTAACATTTAGCATCCTATTAAACTTTAAATTGGCGATCATTGAGTCCCACTTTCTTACTGCATCAGTGAACCATACAACTTTTCATTCATATATTTTTTTTGTATATATGTACTCAAGAAACAAGTTTAAATGAAAATATGAAAATGGACGGTGTAGGTTACAACGTAGCAGGCTGTGGTCCATGTGTTGGCCAGGCCCGGTCTAAACAAATATCATAACCATGCATTTTGTGAAAGATGTGTGTAACTTTGTAAATTATTTATATTAAGTCTAAATTCTTGAACTTTTTCATAATTTAATGAATAATTTTTGGAACATGTGATGGCAATTACTTGTATTAAAGATAAGTCGTTTTTTTAATTGTCTCGTAAAAACTTTGTTGCAGTAAAATAGTTATAGAAAAATTTCAGTGATACAGCTGATGTTTTAAAGAAAGCTTATACTATAGTTAAATATGTAATTTGGTTGTAAAATGTTTTGTTTGTTGGCAAATGGATCTGAATGAAACTTTTGAAAATTTAAATTCTATTTTTTTTCCTATGTTGAGGGTATAAACTAGGACAGCATATTTAAATATTTCTGTAATTATTTAACAAAGATTGGTTAAAACCTTTGCATTTTTTAACTTTAACTGATTGAAAATGTGATGTGGGTTAAACATATGTATATTTATTTGAATGTTGAACATATTTTACTCTGTAAAATTACTTTAACTAAGTATCGTGTCCTGATGCAAATTGTGAAAATTGTTGTAAAAATTTTTTTTTATAAATCTATTGGACCTAGTTTTTTTTTTTTAATTCTAGTTTGTAACAAAGTCTTTGCATTGCTTTTTTTCTGTTGATTATTTTTGTGTATTATTTAAAAAATAACCGCTTTTATTTATTTTATTGCTCATTTTATTTTACTTTTCTGATTCTCTACTTCTAATATCTTGTTTGTAAAAGCAGTGTTAAGGATTAAAAATCTTTGGGGAATTGAAAGCAATTTTTTTAAATCGTAAAATAATACTTTTGTTTGTATAATCCCATTTGCTCATTACATTTAGGACATTCATTATTCGAAGCAATCAATCCCTTCTTCCTTCATTCTCCATTCAATAAACATTTTCTTATCTTTCACATTCAACAATGTAAAAAATTCTAAGGTATATTCACTCACACACACATAGCCATACTTCCAGCCCGGTGCCCAACAACAAAATAACGAAATTTAAAATGCCCGCTGACAAAATATGAAAATTCCAGAAATAGTTAGGTTTACCATATCTAGTGTTTCAAAGTAGTGTTACCAAGATGGCGCAATTATCACCAACCAAAATAATTAGCGCCAAGGGTGTGGGCTCTCCTAGGACTAAATCTTGTTAAAGTAAAGCTGTGCATAAAATACAATGTTTCTAGTTTTATCAGCTGCAGTTGTCAATTTCTTTGCTGTTTGTTATTTGCTTGTTTCTTTTTTGGCAAGGTTCTCATTAATCCCAATAATTTTGAAAATGAAAAAACATACCATGTGAAATGACATATTGTTCAAATGATTTTTAATAGAAAAGACGGAAAAAAACAAACAAAAATATGCATGTTTTATGTAGGATTTAAGTAACTGTTCTAAAATCGAATTTTTCTGTCATGTTGATTGACAGTTACCATATATTCTGAAGGATCATCTTTTTTTACTGAAAGCTACATATGATTTCTTATTTGTTAACCGTTTACCCTAAATGTATTTATTAGCTTATCAAACCTCTTATCTTGTGATTCACAAAGTTCTTCATATGTTCAAGTGGAACTCTTGAATAATGTTACAGATTCCATTCCTTGCCATCAATATCCTGAAGTAAATAGATTTGTTGCATTTGGATACTTGTTTCTAGATGTTAGATTCTATGAAGTGTCTTGTTTTGTAAGCTGTTTCTATATTTTATAAAGTGAAATGAATCTGTATTTTTCCTAAAGATATATTGCTCAAACTGACTGTTGGATGAAATCCCTGTATCTGGTAAGGTTACATTTCCCACCTTAGGACATAAATTTAGTCCTGAAATAACTGCCATTCTTATGGCGCTTCAGCACATCTTAGTTTCAGACCACCATTAGTTTCGTTAGCATACCAATGCTTCTCAAACTTTCAATGTTTGCAACCCAATTTTTAATCATAACCCCCTTCATACAATAAGTGTATTGAATTCAATAAAACTTTGACACTATAACTACAATTCAACTTTAATTTTAAACTGTACAAATTAACAAGATAAATAATAAATTTTGCATATAATTTTGTATATGTCAAGCTCTGGGGGTCATAAGTAATTATTAAACTAGTTTTAACTTACAAGGGGAGGGCACGACTAAGGAAATTCATTTTGGGTAGACTTAGTGTAACAGTAGTACTGCTATAGGGTATTCAAACCCCAATGTGTGTGTAATTTTGCCGAATGGCCAGTCAATTCAGAAAAAATAGTGTTAGAAATTCATGCTTAGCTTTTATTCAATAAGTTTCAATTTCCTCCAACATTTTTGTAGCATGGTTGGGAGAGTGCCTGGTTACTATGCGGGAGGTTAGGGTTTTATTCACACGATAAACTTTTCAATTCTTTTAACTGTCTTTTCAAATTAAATAAATTTATTTATAGAAGGTTTATTAAATATTAAATGATATTTTATATAATTATTTTGTATTTTATAAAGTAAAAAAATTAAGTTATTTTATTAGTCATTATTACATATTTTATAAAATAAATTAATAATATAAAAGAGGGCATTATTGTTTTTATTATATTAATTATAAAATACTTTAATATGTTTTATAAGTTATTTTATATATATAGTATATTGTATTTAATATAAAACTATTTGTAACTAATTTTTATGTAAAATATTTAATATTTATTACATATTTTACTATAAATAGTATTTATTAATATAAAAATATATTTATAAAATTTGATATAAATATTTATATAATTACAGTAATTTTTTTACTTCATAAAATACAAAATAATTACATATAATATCATAAAATATTTAATAAACCTTTCACAAATAAATTTATTTAATTTGAAAAAATTAAAAGAATTAAAAAAAAAAAAAAATGTATCGTGTGAATAGAACCCTGACCTCCCGAATAGTAACCAGGTGCTCTCTCAACTATGCTATGGAATCGTTGGAGGAATGTGAAACAATTTATAAAAGCTTAAGAATTTCGAACATTACTTCTCGATTGACTGGCCATTCGGCAGGTATTCAGGGTTGAACACCCTAAAGGAGTACTACTATTACACTAAGTTTCGACCTGAAATGAATTTCCTTATTCGTGCCCTCCCTTGTTAGTATTGATAAATTAATGATAAAATACATTATGCGGTACTGATACATTTATTAGTATGTTATATCATTGGGAATGTATTTTGTTTTGATTCCTTTCAGCAAATTAAAAATTTTTTAGTCTTTTATTTTTGACTTCTCAATATGCGCGTGTCCCCCGATAAGGTTACCATGCCCCTCTAGGGGGGTGGCATTTCCCACAATTTGAGAAACTGATGTACACTGACAGCATGAGTGATGATGTGCAGCAGCGATGGGTCGTGGTTTGCGTCGTCGAGGGCGTCATCCCAGACTTTTCGTTTGAGAGCTTTGAGCTCCCGCTTAATTTGGTTTTGGAGGGCATTTACTTCACGCTTAATTGGAGGGTAGCCGGTGCTCTGCCATAATTTTCTGAGTCTATTTTTTTCAGTAATTTTTCTTATTTGAAGGGGGATGAAGGTAACGTTTCTAGTGATTGTTTTGAATTTGCTGCTTTGGTTTATGGCCGTGTGGATGCTATTAGTCAAAAATGAGATTCATCAACATCATCAGTGGAATTAATTAAGAGGGTTTCCTGGTATGGAGGTGGTGAGGAGGTCTTGAAAGAGGTTCCAGTTGGTGAATGTGGTACAGTTTTGTATATAAGGTTTGGTGCCGGAAACAGGAACAATGAACTGTACTGGGTTATGATCGCTGGAAAGTTCAACATGGGTTTGGACGAGGATGTTATCCAGGCCGCAGGAGATGGCAAATTTAATTGTGGATGGTCTCTGGTTGGCTCTTGCCGGGACTGTGGTGGGTTCGGCGGGGGAAGACAGAAGGTATCCACCGCTTCTTATGAAGTTAAGTAATTTGCTACCACAACTGTTGTTCCTACTATGCGGACTCCATGTGCGATGAACGGCGTTGAAGTCTCCCACGATGAGGCAGTGAGTCCTATTTCGAAGGATCCTTTGGAGGTCTGTGATGAGGCTTTGGGCTGGCGAGCTAGGAGGTCTATAGATGCTACAGATGGTGAGATTGTTACTTCCTTCGATGACTATGGCTGTGTTTTCAATGGTGGGGGTGCGGATATCGATGCTGTGATGGGCTATTGAGTTTTTTACGAGCAACGCTGTGCCTCCTCCTCTATGGGTAAGTCTGTCGTTCCTGTAGGTGGTGTAATTCGGGATATTAAGGCTATTGCAGGGTTGTAAGAAGGTCTCTTGAAGTGCGACGATGTCGGGGTCATGTCTACTGGCATAGTCCTCGAACTCGGCGATCTTTTGTCTAATACTGTCAGAATTCCAAGTGACAATCTTGAGGGGTCTATTGCAATTTGGAGGCGTGAAAATTAAAATTTGATTTGAAGAAGGGTGAGGAGCTCCATGGCTTTCTGCGCTCTGGGTTTATCCTGTTTCGATATAGCGATAAATTGCTGTATGACTTGAAACATTTCCTTGACTTCCGGGTCGTTGACATGAGAGAACACGTCCGTCAAGGATTGAGGGTCTTGAGGTGAAGCCAGAGGGCTGGATGTTGGGGGGCGAGACGAGGATATCCCCTGAGATGATGAGGACGGCTCCCGAGCTTGACGTTCGACTACGCGTGACAGGAAAGGCACTTGCGGTCGGAGAGACGAGGGTGTCACTTCGGCCAGGGCGGGTGGAGGGCTTGTTGGCTGGGCAGCGGGGACGACTAGGGCTTTGGCTGCTTCCTGCATCTCCTTCTTTCTTGCTCTTTCCTCCCAAAAGTTGACTTTTGGAGGAGGTGGAGGTTTATTGAGGGGGTTTCTGGGACAGCCCGTGTAATTCGCGGGATGTTTTCCTTGGCAGTGGCAGCAGGTGGGTTCTTCATCCCTGGTTTTTGTGCAGTCTTTCGTGAGGTGGGGTTTCCCACACTTGACACACTTCGGGTTCCTAGTGCAGAAGCGCGAACTATGGAAAAATCCCTGACATCTGTACATTGTGCAGGGCCGAATTTCCTGCGCATGGTGTCTACCTCGATCTTCATTGAACAAAGTTCCTTCAGATTGTAGATGTTTTTGTTGTCCGGAGTCTTGTCCAGGAAGACTGAGAAGAGGGGCATAGGCAGGCCATTTTTCCTGCTGATAAGGACTTTACATTCCTTCGGATGTATTCCAAGTTGTTCGAGTTCCTCGATGATGTCCTCGACAGGCATGTCCGAAGGCATCCCCTGATGTCTACTTTGTAGACCTTTTCTTCCGGGAATTGGAAAGTAAAAGATTGGAGTTTCTCGGAGTCGATGAGGTTTCTGATTTTGTTGTAGGCTGCAGGGGTTTCCGGGTAAAGCTTGATGCTCTTCCCTCTCATTCGTCCCACAATTTTCTGCTGAGTCATGTCCTGTATTCTTTTCAGCAGCTGGGCCGGATGCTCAATATTATCAATTGTAATCGGTAGAGGTGGTCGCACATGTTGAACCGGGGTTGACACTCTGACGTCCATGTCATCGTCGGATAGGTTATTTTGATCCTCGGCTGGTGGTCCCTCCACCGTGAGGACTTCAAATTGGTTCTCATAGCCCGTACGTATCTTTGCCGAGGAAGAGTCCTTCGCGGGCGAGTGTATCTTCTGCTTCTTGCCGGTTACCGGGATAAACTCGGCTAATTCCTCTGAAGTGGGGAGACCCCATTTGGCACGCTGTAAATCGCGGCATTTTTTCGCTTCTTCTAGTTCAGCCTCGTGGCATCTTCTCGTTTCTTCTAATTCGGCATCAACGGCAGTGTCGTAATCGGCACGAACTTTGTCACGGAATAATTCCGCTCTGTGGGAAAACACATATTTTCCGTGTTGGTGCGGAAGTCAAAATGATCAATGTCCTCAATGATCTTGTCTATAATCATACTGAAATGCAGATGATCTGATGAATGGCGCGCCTTTTCGTGGTTCCTTTCCAATTCTTCCAGCTTGGGGGGCGGGGGAAGGGGAGACCGGCTGCGTGAGCTTGATTCAGAGTCCGTAGACGTATCCATTACGGAGGGCTTGACGTGGGGGAAGAACCCCGTCCAGAATGGGAAACAAACGTCAGCGAAGAACCCTGGTCGAAAATCAGCGGGTGGTAGCTTTCGAGCGGCGGTGCGGGGTAGTCAGAAACTGGTTCACAGCGAGTTTCGTAAGCAATACTAGCGAGAGAAAAAGACAACTTGCATCAAGAAATGACAAGGGCATTAATTGCAATCTGATTGGTTACTCACATTCCCAAATCTAATACCCCCGCTGCCGAACTCTTGTATCGGACAATCAGATCAATCCCTTTCAATTTTCTGACTTCGACTCACGTTTCCTATCAACTTTTCCGCGCTCAAGATCTACAGTTTTTGCTGCAACCGGATTGGCTAGGCTAACTCCGCCCACTTTTTTAATTCATTTTCAATGTTTTTTCTTTGTTTTTAAAGCTCCTTTTATAATTTAATTTATGTTCTCACATCCAAGATAATTAGATATTTATATTCTATGACTATAAATTTTATTATTCTAAAAATTTTTATTACAATGGGCAAATGGTAAAACTCTAAAGGGGCATATAAAAAATTCCCTGATAGGGGGGTTAGAGACCGACTCTCAATGTTTCTCCAACGACATTTTTCGGAAGGTTAAAAACCACCCTGGTAAGCACTTTCCCTTGAACGAGCCCCCCGCCTTTCTGAACACTACTCTAGGTCGTATTTTTTAAAATCTTTAAGCTGGGGCCCTTTCTTATACAAAAAACAAAATTTTCCCCTGACGACCGGCTCTGAATTTGGTAATAAAACTGAAATGGACTATAAAAATGCAATACTCCCGAACTCTGGAAACTCGACCCCGGGAACGGCCGATCGGAAACCTCTTGTGCAAAGGGGGCTACTAAGGCGAATCCCCCGTACCCTCATAGCACAGGGCTTTGAGAACATGATTACGACCCTCCGCCAATCCAACGCACAAGATGAAGATGACCCGACCTTTGTGGAAATGGTGAAACAACGGACATACTACGAAGATCTACTTGAAAAAGCGGTGAGTGAATTTGGCTCTCTTCCGTATTGTGACACCCCTGGCTGCCCTGTTCATGAAACTCCCACTTCATCCCCAGTAAAATCGCAACCCACTAAAAGAAAAAACGAGGATGGTTTCATCTCTCCCCCCCAGGAAAAGTTTCTAAACCAAATCTAACATATAAGGAAAAGTTTAAAATTAACTTAGAAAATAGATTTAAAAATCTCAAACCCCAGGATACCAATGCAGCAGGAACTTCTAAAAACTACAATCCCAAGAATACTACCCTTCAACCAAAAGCCAATAACCCTACAAGTAAAAATCTCCCCCACCAATTTTTCTTAAGATAACGGAAAACCATAGAACACAAATGAAAACGTTAGATGACACATACCCAGATCTCCGCAGTAAACTTACCGGAGAATACATAAAACTGTACACGGACACGAATGAACAACGAAGGGAATTAATACACAAATTAGATGAACTAAAGTATCAATATTTTGCTATTAAACCAAAAGCAGACGACCAATTAAAGTGGTAATCAAGGGCTTACCCCGCGATTCCAATCCTGAAGACATCAAAAACGATTTAATTGAACTAGGATACTCGGTCGATAAAGTTTCTCAACTTATCGGCCGAAAAACTAAACAACCGCTCCCAATTTTTCTAGTCTCTCTGCCTAGAAACATTCACAATGCCTAGATCTTCGATTTAACCAAAGTAAGCTATATGAACGTCACCGTGGACGGTTACGATGGCAAAGGGGTAACCCAATGCAATTCTTGTAACCGATTCCACCATACAGCCGAAAACTGTCACATCACGCCAAGGTGTCTAAAATGCGGGGAAGCGCACCAAACGCGTGATTGCCAAATTCAACGAGTTGAAAAAAGATTTTGCATCAACTGTGAAACTTACGGACATATGGCAAACTATTCAGGTTGTCCCAAATTCCCCAAGCCTCGTAAAGGCACGCAAGTAAATAATAACAATTACACAAACACAGTTAACAGTATAGTTAGACCAGGAATCACCTATTCACAAGCCGCCGGTACATCTAACTCCAAAAGCAACCAACAGATGGCACCACACCACAAAGAAACTCCTGCTGCACTGGTAACAAACCAGGCCAATCAACCAAGTCCCCTCATCCCCCATAACTGTTAATAATACAAACAGCGAATGATAGACCTCAGCTTTATTACCCAAACACTCCAACAAACAATTCTCGCCCTCTCAATGCTTACTCAACAAATCAGTAATGCAGCAAGTCTCCCCCCACCCCCCCCCTCAACCCTAAAAAATTTAAAGAAATAACGGAAAAAAAAATTGGCACTGTTTGATGCATTAATGGAACATTATGATGATTAGTCGCTCTTTGATTGGCCTGAGTTTGTGTTCATGGAATGCAAACGGCTTACTTAGTAAAATAGTAGAATTCAAACTATTTGTAGAGAAGTATTCCCCTGACATTGTACTAGTGCAAGAAACAAAACTGAGACCATCCCACAACATTAGAGTTCCTAATTACACCTGTTACAGAAATGATCGTGTGGTGGAAGGACAAAGGTGGTACTATTTTTTAATTAAAACTCTTCAGTCACTCAACCCCCCCCAACCCCCCAATTCAGTACGCTGGAACTCCTTTTTAATTAATCCCAAATTTAACCCACTTACAATCACGGGGGTTTTATATAAGCGACAATACGTTGTTTGGAAAAAATATCTTACAGATCAACAGTAATTTTGTGTTTTTTGGCATTTTAATGCCACACAAATGCGTGGAACTCCCCCCTTCCAGAAATCAACAAAAACTTTACTGATATTTTAGATATCTTTTTCCCAGATACCCCGACTAGATTCCAAATTCTTCAAATACATTAGACTTTGCACTTATAAACAACTTTCAATATCCTATACTCATTTCTTTTCCCGGAACTTTCTTCAGATCAAAACCCAGTATTCTTAACTTTTCTTTTTTTCCCCAAAATTCTAATATAACTCTAGAGCAGTTACCACCTGTTGGTCTAAATTTTCCGTTTTAAAAAAAAAATATTCAAAATTCTGGACTACATAAATATTAAAAAAACCAAAAATTCTGGAAAATAAAATCAATCTGTTCACCAAAATGTTCCCCCGACCACGCCTCCCAACCCAAACACAAACAAGAACAGTACATACACTCCACATCACATCCAAAATCTTTTAAGACTTAAAAATAAAGCTAGAAAACATATCAAAACACACTAAACCCAATACACAAAACAAATTTAAAAGACTTCAGAAAAAAAATTAAAAGTTTTTAGATCAAACCTGGGAAAACTAAATTAGAAGCAATGAACACACAAGACAACTCCTTATGGCAATACCAAAAATTTTTCCGTAAGAAGCGCTCCGATATTCCAACACTTAATAGCACTGCCATCACAGGTGAGCAAAAAGCCAATGTACTCGCTGAAATTTCCAGAATAACTTCACTGATAACCCAAGACCAGAAAACTTTATTACTAATATTGATGCACTTGTAACTAATACTCTTAAAAATTTCTTCGCTAACCCACCTCCTATTCATATTACGCCTACGGACCTGGAAGAAGTTATGAACTATAATTGGAATTTAAAAAAATAATAAATCTCCATGGTTCGGATATGATTACTAATAAAATGATTAAAAAGTTAAAACTCAAAGCTTTCCTAATTCTCACCTACTTAATAAACAAGATTCTAAAATTAAGACATTTACAAAAAACTGGAAAAAAGCAATAATCTTTCCAATAAAAAAACCTGGAAAAGCCATCATTTTCAACTAGTTTTCGTCAATTTCTCTTCTATCCTCCTTTAGAAAAATAGCGAAGACACATCCATTCTTAATAGGATTAACACCTTTATTTCTGATACAAATTTTATTAACCCAAATCAATTTGGTTTTACAAAACAACTCTCTACTAGCCATCCACTACTCAGACTGACTGAGAAAATTACTTCTGGATTTCAGAGGAGCAGTTCCACTGGAGCTGTCTTCCTGGATATCCAGAAGGCGTTGGACTCGGGTCTGGATCAGTGGACTAATTCCTAAACTAATAATTTACAACTTCCTCCTGGCATTCACATAGTGCTCTTACCTTACTAATAGATCTGATCAAGTGCGAGTCAAAAATACGCTGTCAAATATTTATTGTGAATATCGGGGCCCCACAAGGTAGTTTACTCGGGCCCAATTTTTCAACATATACATAAATGACATACCAACTATCCACAGACCAGCCACCTCCAATATTTATGCAGATGATACATGCATAGCTACGACACACAAAAATCACAAATATATTACTAAAACACTAAATAATCATTTACAACTTCTAGAATCATACTTTTAACACATGGAAAATAAGGCTTAATATTGACAAAACTGTTTGCAGTACTCTTTACAAAGGTAAAGGAAGCCTGCAACACCACCAACACCACTATACACACCACTGCAATGGTCTCAAAACACAGTACCTAGGACTTTACTGGATAACAAAACTCACTTGGAACCAACCCACATTACATATGCGCGAAATAAATTCAGGTCTCTAAGACTAATATACTATGGTACCGGAATTCCACAATGACTACTGAGAAAATAAAGTACTTCTCTACACAGCCGTTTTGCGGCCCATCATGAGCTACGGTTGTCCTGTGTGGGGATATGCCGCCAATGATAATTTAAAAATGCTTGAAATCTCCCCAAACCAAAACAATACGTATGATTGTAAAGCAAATATGTATATGAATTTCTGATATTTATAAAGCACTTGAGACTACAACTTTTAAAAATTTTATCAAGAAACTAGCAACTAAATTTTTCGATTCTCTACCACTAATAACTGTCACATACTAAATCTTGAAAAATTATATACCTCATGACAATACCAAAAGACCAAGGAGAATTCTCCTTGACTCCTATAACCCACCATAATATTTAAATGTTTTCATTTGCCTGATGGCAAATGACCTTCTAAATTTTATATTAATACTTGAAAAATAATTTTAAATACCTTTTTAATTTTTACTTTTTAATTTTTCTTTTACCCAAAAGGCAATATCCCCATACAATTATTCTCTCACTAACTTCAGGGCAGCCAATCTAGAGCCAGATCACTCTCCCCCATAAACCAATCACAAGACTAGCTCTTAACCATTCAATGATGAACTTTCCAACACAGAACTTGCTCTCCTAGTGCTTTGTAACCACGCCCTCTCACCTCGTCTCAACAACCAACCAGGATGTTTCCTACCATTAAGGATGCTACTTTCCCAGGCAACATTAACTCTATTCTTCGGGAATAGGCGCCCGGATTTCAATTTTCCGTTCCGTCCGTTCTCGTAATATGGGTTGGGGGGAGTTTCCCGGGAGCCATGTACCCAGGAAATTGGATGATTCGACTCTTAGACACGCTAGAGTACAGACGCGTCTTTTTACGCTCTGTGCTTTTCCCGCTACAGTCCGAATTTACCTACATTGTCGTTCCTTACTCTTTAAGAGCTGAAAGGATGGGGCGACAACCTTTTTCCCTTCCCTTTTTTTTAACAGCTTTCAACAATACCTTTGCTTAACCAACAACGACGACCCGGGAATGGAAAAGACCAGATACGACTACGGAATGCACAAATATACCTCGCCGACCCAAGATCCTCTACACCGGACCCTTTACTCCCCCGCGAACAACCTCAAGTACAAAAAGACATCAAGAAACACACTCCTTCCATTGGGGCCCCAACAATCATTAAATTCACTTGCTCCCTTCATGACCACAGTCGACCCTGAAGTCACTGACCTCTTCCAAAGACTGAAATATTACCAGGAGGAACTCAAGAAGCCGAATGTGAGTATGGCACCTTACCTTCTCGTACAACGTCAGGCTGCACTGTTCACGGAATCCCCTTCTTCCCCTCTAAATCCCCTTAAAGGGTTACCCCCAAACAATTTAAATTTAAAAGCAAAAGAAAGTATGAGGATTTTTAAAACCCTATCAGGGGACAAAGATCAAAAACCCCCTTTATACAATAACTTTTTTCCGGAAACCGGTAAGCATTTGATAAATAAAGGAAAAGGACATCACAAAAACACCAAATCGATCAGACCCAAACCCAAAACAAAAATCCCCCCCTTAAAATGTTTTACTGCACCGACACCATAAGGAACAAATGGAAATTAACCCCCTTTCCCACACATCCTGAAAATATCACGAGTACATTAAACTACACGGACAACTCAGAGCAATATAGGAAACTGGTACACTTCGTCGAACTTAAAAACTTCCAATTCCACGTCATTACCCCCAAAGAAAATAGACCTATCAAGGTAGTTTGGATCCCCCGATAGCAACCCTGAAAACGATCTACAAGAACAAGGCTTCCCCGACTCTAAAGTAACTCAATTAACTGGCAGAATAACCAAGCAAAAACT
Source organism: Trichonephila inaurata madagascariensis (assembly GCA_019973955.1). Lineage (NCBI taxonomy): Eukaryota > Metazoa > Arthropoda > Arachnida > Araneae > Nephilidae > Trichonephila > Trichonephila inaurata. Next base: position 21,098 of record BMAV01018980.1, read on the forward strand.
TCCCGTCTTTATGGTCACCCCCCCCGAAAAATTTAAAAAGCCCAAAATTTTGATCTTAAAACACTTAGCTACCTAACAATAAGAGTTAAGGATATGAAGGGAAAAGGGGTAACGCAATGTTACCCTGTAATCGTTTAAAATACAGGGAGAACGCCAAAGGAACCCCCTGTATTAAATGTAGTCAACCCCACCAGACAAAGGGGGAAAGCCCCATACAACGTGTCGAAACCCTTTTTCAAAATTGCCAAGAATACGGCATTGGCCCAATTTCTCGAAATGCCCCCTTTTTCCCAAAAGGGCCCTCGTAAAGGCAAAAAAAATTAACAACAACTACACCCACGGTAGGGGGAAAGCATAGAAGGAAACGTCTCCTACGCTCGCTACTAACTCACAACCAACAAAAGTAAAAAAAACACACCCCAAAGATGGCGACACGCAATGAAGTTCCTGTGATTCCCCCAGCAACCCCAAGCCAATCGAAAAATTAAAATCCCCCCCAAAGCACCCATAAATAACATTCCGGGAAAACACCCCTCAATATGCAAAGTTCAAACTCTCCAAAAAAACCATGCAAACCCCTAGAGTACTCACGCAGCAAATTGCTGCGCTTAAATTTCAAACCCCCCCCCTCCCCCCAAAAGAGAAATTTAAAAAAATAGAGACGACAGATTGTACGCCCTATTAGAGGCTACCCCTCAACAAAGATTCTGATGATTAGTCAAACCCGCGATTTTTTGAAACTTTGCTTTTGGAACCCAAAACGGTATTTTTAAAAAAAATTTTTGATTTTTAAAAATATTTGAGAAAGTACTCTGATCAAAAATTCTACTTCAGGAAACACATCTGAGACCCTCACACAATTTAAATATTCCGAACTACATCTGCTATCTTTAACATTACCCGGAGATGCACGAGCAAAAAGGGGGAACTTTTATTCCTGTAAACGCAATATCATTCATTATAATTTTTCCCCCCCTCCCTCTTAACACATCAACCCACAGTGGTAGTAATTACCTCTCAAAATTTTAAAACCCCTTTCTCCATTATTTTGTCTACTTTCCCCCTAACCCCGACAAAAAGATTTTTTCACCCTCGACTTAGAAAAATTTTTTTAAGACCAAAAAGAAATTGTGTGATTTTTGGCGATTTTAACGCCACACACAATATGGGGGAATTGTCCCAATAATTCAAATCAGAGGATGCCAACAAAATTTTGTTGACATTTTTGATGTCAATATTCCCTTTTGACCCCCAACCAGGTTGGGGACAGATCTCCTAACACCATCGACTTCGCTATCATAAATAATTTTTTCCCCTACCCCTTACAATAAATTCGTTGGGAAAAACTCTCTTCCCGAAACATAACCCCGTTTTACTAAATTTATCTTTTTTTCCCCCCATTCATCGAGATAATCATGGGGAATTACCACCTGTTTCTTCTTTTAAAAAAAATTTAAACTCTATGATCCAAAATCCAAATTCGCCGACATTAATAATCCCACTGTGCTAGAAAGAAAAAACTATTTTTTCCCGCCGTTCGCCCCCCCCAGACGGGTTCAAAACCAAAGAAAAAACTAAAAAACACGCCTACCTCCCAACCAAAATACAACAATTTATTCGCGACAAGAAAGGGGTAAAAGCTTTTTTATAATACTTTAAATCCTGCCCTAAAGCTCAATACTACAGATTACAAGAAAAAAAATTAAAAAAAAAACCCCAAAAAAACACACACAACAAAACATTGCAAGCTAAACTTGAATCACATAACACTCGCGACAACAGCCTCCTTTGGGAGTGTCAGAAATTCTTTTCAAAAAACGCTCTAATAAATTTCCCTTCTTTCAAGTCCCTTTTGGGGTCGCTAATAGCGATGAACAAAAAAGGGAAATATTCTCGCTCCCAACTCTCAAAAATAACTTCACTGAAAATAAAAGAGACCTGGTGATGGCAGCCCCTCCTATTGATAAAAAAATTACTAATACTTTAGAAGATTTTTTCAACAACCCCCTTCCATAACCCTCCCCCACTTTTTATTGAAATCTTTGATTACATCAGGCACTTAAAAAATAACAAAGCACCTGGCTCTGATCTAATCACTAATAAAATAGTTAAAAACTTTCCCATCAAAAAATTTTTTTTTCCCATCAAAATTTTTTTCATCCCAACAATTAATAAAATTTTTATTTCAGGCATTCTACAAAAAAATTGGGAAAAAAGTTTTTGTTTTTCCCCTCAAAAAACCAGATAAAAAAAAACCCCTCTAGCTATCGTCCAAACCCCCTCCTAAACATTTTTTTGTAAAAAACACTTGAATATTTTATTCAAAAAAGACTTAAAAACCCTTTTCCAACGACACTAAATTCATCAATCCTAAACCAAATGGGGCACCCGGAATCTCTCTACCTATCACCCACTACTTGGGCCACTGGAAAAAAACACTGCTGGTTTCCCGAGGGGGCAAAATCCCACTGGGGCTGTCTTTCTCACATCCCAAAAAGGGTTTTGACAGGGTCTGGGTCAGTGGGCTCATTTATAAGCTCATAATTAACAATTTTCCACCTGCTCTAATTCACCTTAATTTATCTTGTAAATAGATCCTTTTAAGTAAGAGTAAATGATACCCTCCCCTAACATCTTCTGTAAACAAATATGGGGGACCCCAAAGGGGCCCCTCTTGGGGGCCCCCCTTTTTTTAACATCTATATCAAAAACATCCCTTCTCACCCCCCCAAACCAGCACTAAATTTACGCCGACGACACTGCCCCGCTCCCCCTTTTCAAAAACACAACACCATTACTTTGGCCCAACAAACCACCTATAAATTTTCCCCAAAAAATTTCTTGACACATGGAAAATTAAAATTAACGTAGATAAAACGATAGCAGTTCTTTTCACAAAAAGGAAAACACAACCAAACCTCCTACTCTCTATTCCACACAACTCCAGTGGTTCTCAGGCACAAAATACCTTGGATTGATCCTCGATAAAACTCGCTTGGAAACAACATTTGACACACAAGCGCGATAGTTTCCCGGAGGGCTCTAAGAGCACTCTTCCTAATTGGCCGGAATTCTGATTTAAATATATACAATAAGTTACTTCTCTACACTGCCGTTTTGCGACCAATAACAACTTATGGTGCGCCTGTGTGGGGCTATGCAGCAGATTCAAATTTAAAAATTCTCGAGATTGCTCAGAACTCGTTAATCAGAAATATTGTAAAAGCAGATAGATATACTAGAAACTCCTTAATTTTTAACGATATTAAAATTCCCTCTTTTAAAGCTTATATACAAAAACTGGCTATTTCATTTTTCAATAGACTTCCTAATATTGACAACGAAAATGTACAAAAACTTAATTACTATCCAGAACCAGATATAAAAAGGCCTAGGAGAATCCTCCTAGACTCCTATTATCCCCCCTAACAATTAATTTAGTCACTCTCCGCGTGGTGAGTGACCGTTTACTTTTTTCTAAATTTCTAATTAATTTCTTTTTTATCTCTTAACTTAAATTCCCTCATAAGATCCCACACAGGTTAGCATTCTATACCCCTCCTACTTGTTCAGTTCCAATACATCAGTGCAGCCAATAAGGTGCCTACTCTCCCAGTGCCATGGAACAATCAATAGCATCACACACCAGGACTTTCCCGCCGAAATCCAAGAAACGAAAATTAGATGAGGCGGGTCCCAGCGAATGAACGCTTATACCCAAATTCACGGAAGAAGTGTGGAAAGAAAGACCAATATGAGACAACCCCCACCGCGGTGGGAGAAGAAAGGAGAGACACAACCGGCCGAGACGACACGAAACATGACGTCACGATGCAACGGAGAATGGAAGAGCGCAGGAAGGAAACATGGCAAAATGCCCAAAAAGAGAATGCGAAACGCAAAAGAGCGAGTACTACCGCGGAACCAGCTTAAAACACTGAAACCAAGTTAAGATGAGAAGCTAAAGGCATTTAAATGTTGTAGAATGTAGCAATTAAGTAATTTTGTTGTGATTACGGCGGCTTTAAGGGCAAATTCCACTTAGATGTCTTGTAAGCAAAATTAAGCTTAGTATGTGGATACGTGAACAGTGTTTGTGCTTTAATAATTGGATTGTCGTGATTCTGAATAGAAGTAAAAATATTCCTAGAACTT
>BMAV01018982.1:6748-33176 GCA_019973955.1 Trichonephila inaurata madagascariensis
AAAAAAAAATACTTTTCCTTTTCGGGGAGCCGTAAAAAAGCAATAAAAATAATCGCTAAATACCAGTGACAATTAATTGGGGTAAAGCAACCACAGAATTCACTAGTGCTTAAGGTAATGATGAAATGTTCTTATTAATTTGTATTATTTTCTTTTTGAATCTCTTTTTATGCAGTGAATGTAAACGAATTTCTAGGCTTCCCCCGATAGTTTTTTTTCTTTTTATTATAATTACATATTTTTAATCGAATAATAAAACATCCAGAAATAAGCTGTCGAATCAATAGCTAATATTAAGAAATTTTCAATTCATTATTTCACAAAAATGAATATAAATAGATGCTTTTTAAAAAAAACTAAAGCAGCGTGTTGCTTTGTATAATCCATTGCTAAATTAATTATTCAATAATAAAATCCCACATTATGTATTCTCTTATGGATAAAACTAGATTATTCTTGTAAATTTAAATCGAAAATAGAAATTTGAAGATTTCTCATTGGGAAAAAAGTTTTATACTCGAAAATGCACGTGCAACGCCAGGCTAAACTGAAAAAAAAGAAACCTGTCAGTCAAGGAAAAGAAACTGAAGACATTTCAGAAAAGGGAGTTTTAATGTCATAAACACAGAAATCACAAACACTAAGAATACACAGACACCCAGAAGTGCTGGCCTTCAGAAAGGGGAAATTTCCATGGGGAATGAAGCAACACTCTTGAAAAATGCCCGAGCAACGCCGGGCTAAGCGGAGGGGAAACAGACCCATCCTATGGTGCAAAGACGTTGAAGAAATTTCTACAAAGGAAATTTTATGGACAAAATATAAAAATCACACACAAACCAAGGAGTACTAAATACGAGGCAACAAGGGGTAATTTCCATTCTCAAAAAGTTATGCTCTTGAAAAAGCCAGTGCAGCACCGAGCCATGCAGCTAGTTAAAACAATTAAAAATTTAAAATATCAAAATTAAGCATACGGGTATTAAGAAAAAGTTACATTAAATAATTTAAATACAAGAAAATAAAATATGACTAAGAAGACTTACCTTACAGAAGCACCGGATATATTTGTACAAAACTGCCATACAATGACAAGAGAGCTAGTATAAGCTAGAGATTATGTGATATAAATCTTCTGATTAAATCCCTTTTTAACTCTTCAAAATCAACTACCTATCTTATTATCCCTTTGTTTAAATTAATTCATGGACAGAATTGAATATTGTTAAATTGCTACCAAAATTTACAAATCGGAATAGGGTCTTCTGAACAAATTACCTATGATTTTAAGTGGGAATTTTAAAATAGATTTTTCAAAATGCAAATCAAAATCTTTAGTTGTTTTTTTAAAATCAAAATTCAATTTAATTATGTCAAATGATCCAAATGAAAGCACGAGGAAGTACGGAACAACTCTTGACGAAGTTTTTTATAGATATTTAAATAAAATTTTGAATCCAAAGTATTTATAACCTATTTCAGCTACCAAATGCCTATTGTTTCCTTATTAGAATACAATTAATTTACAAATATGACTGTATATTTCGCACAAAAATATTACTTTATGAGTACAGACATATGAATAAATAATTTTATAGGACAATACTAATACCCCCTGTTTTTTATTAACCGAACTAATCCCTAAAATAACATTACGAAATTTGAAGTTAACAATTCTATATATATCGTGTGGTCGAAAGCACATACACTTTTTATTTTATAAGGTTTAAAATCACCAAATTTCTTCTGGTTGTGGAGATTTTTTGCATTGTACCTTAACAGATTTAACATGTGTTCTTCCAGACTTTATAACTCTATTGTTGGTGGATATCAATGCGTTGAACATGCTATGCTATTTTGTTCAAAATTAAAAAAAGGAACATGTACTTAAAGTCAAGTTGCTTGCTCTTAAAACCATTGCTATTTGCAATTTATTTTTTCTTGTATTTTTCCTGTTTTATTTTGTTTGTTTTACTTACTTCTGTAAGCTCCGTGAGACATGTAATACTTGTGATGCAAAGGAATTATTTTACATATTTTCAATAAAAAAAAGAGGTAACATCATTTTAGACAATATTTCTTCACAAACTATATATAAAGTATTTCTTGTTCCTTTGTTTCTTTATTTTTTTTTCTTAAACTTTTGAATTTGCATAAAAAGGACGATTTTTTCACTTACATTTTTTACGTCAAATAATTTATAAAAGTAAAAATATAAGGAATATATTCTTTTTTAATAAAACCAATGAATCCCTTAGGTGATAAATTTGAATTGAGTTTTTAACTTTCGAATTCTTTCTCTTTTTTTTAATTGAGCCAATATCGTAATTGTAATTAAGATGTGATTAATTTGTGCTTCAATATATGCCACCCTATATTTTATAAATCAAATTAATTATTTAAAATATTTAAGCTTTTTTAAATATTGATATTTTTTTAAATACTGATATTTTTTTACAATGTTACCTTAAATTTTACTGTACTCTTTCGTTAAATTTAGTAATAATATTAGCGTCAAAATTATCTAAGTACATTTTTCTCTTTTCACACTTAATTTATTTGTTTCCATCAATTTATCTTTCAAATATTCTTATTATTATAACAAAAATACTTTTAGTGGTAGTAATTTGACAAATTTGTTATCATAATTCTACTTAGTCACTTTATTTACTTTTCTGTCTTTTCGACAGTATGAAATATGATTTTATGTTTAAGCACTCGTATGCTTCCCCTACATAACTAAAATTATATATTTGTCCACACACTAAAACATATAACAATAGTTATCTGAGAAACATATTTATGGAAAAAATGAACCATCAAATGATCCATCAGTCTTGAAACATCAGCCTTCTGAAAGGAAATTGATGTAAACAGTAAAAATCAAGAAAGAAAATGCATGCATTACATTTCTTAAGAAAAGAGAATATAATATGTCAGGCATTCAAATGATTCTCGTTTCCTTCTGATTATCGTTTTATTATGGTTTCCTTGACTTAAGGGGTATATTTCATTTTTGCCAGACAAAAGTGAGGTTGTTCGTTATCTAGCCTCATCTTTTCTCTTCTTATCTAGTCTCCATAACTTCTTTATTTTCTGCAAATGGGGGATTGCTATGACAGTTTCATGTAATAGATACAGTCTATAAGTAGTGCATGTCAGCGTAATGAAGAAACGAAGAGGGTCTTAATGCGGAAAATATATTTTTATTTTAGCTGATAAAAATGAATATCGAGTGCACCACTTATTAATACATGATAACGTTACAGCTCGAAAGCCTTTAATGTACAGATTATCAGCTAATCTGCAGATTAACTTATTTGTTCCGTTAAAGTGCTGAAACCCCTTGTGTAGCTGAATAGTGCAACGTTCATATTCACTCCCTCACTCACTCAATTAAAGTGTGGAACCAAGAATTTTCCTCGTTTTAAGTAGGTAATCTTCCCATTAGAAGTTTCTGTATCGTTAAAATTCAAATGTTTGTTTCACTCATTTTCTTTTCGTGACTGCAAATCTAAGTTTACGACAAATAGGTGTGATTGTAGCACAAAAATCCTTTGATGTTCAATTTAAAGTGTCACCAATCTTTAGATAGCACTAATAAGTAAACATAATTTTATTATATATGCTTCTCTAACTCATTTTTTCTTAGTTCTAATAATTTGTTAAACCTTTTGATTCTATGTATTTTAGTTTTTCAATTGATTGATGATTGATTCTACCAACTAATGTATTGACTGTGTGATTGTATTTTGAAAAATACCAAAAAGTAAATAATAAATAAATAAATAAACATTTAATTTAAGCTTATGGAAACGTCGCTACTGCTCCACCAAAGATCTTGTACTAGTTAAAGTGCAGATTATATTTAGGTATTTAAATCAATTTTCAGGAATTGAATGGATTCCAGTTAATGCACAGATTATCTATCTAATCTGCAGATTAAATGATTTCTGCGCTTTATTAAAAACATGTACAATTCCAGAACTACTGACGAGAGAATTTTAATTGATGATCCAGAATGTTCTTGTAATTTAAAAAAAAATACTTGTAATCTCCTTTATAACGAGGAGCATCTGTGAAAAGTGCTTTAAATTACTCTGAAACCTAAAAATTCTTCATCAATAATCTTCATAAAAATTATAAAGCAATTCTCCCGTAACGTGAACAAAATTAAAAACTAGCGTAACTTGAAGTATATCATTCAGATCTGATACATCAGTTACTGTGTTACGGTAAATTACAGATTTATCTTCAGTTTTGGTAAAATTTACTATAAATTTATATCTTTATTGAGCAGCTCTTGCAAAGTACAAGACGATTCATAAAGAAGAATACAGTTTCCAGATGCTGTAAAACAGTTACAGTTAAGGACAAGTACCGCCTCATCTAACCATAAGGTAGATGTACGCTTTAAGATTGTGATTAGTTCCTGATGTATCATGGAAGTAGAAGAAGTATCATGATACCAGTCAGTCATAATGGTGGTGTTTACAGGGGGAAAGCCTTTTTGTGCTATTCAATGAAATCCGCATCTGCTGTGCAAAGACGTTTATAAGCACTTCAGAGGTAGATCCTCCAACTAGAAAATCTTTCTAGCAATAGTACGAAAAGTTTAAAACTATGGGCTGTTTGTGCAAAAGTAAAAGTCCTGAATGAAGCTGAAACAACATATCACAGCTGCTATCAACGGTCTTGATACCTTAACTCATGTTTGTGTAGAAATTTGTAAGAGATTGTCACCTCTCTCTTGAGCACCTAGATATGTGGGAGGTAGGGAAGAAACACTCGCCATGATCCAATCAATCTATTTATTTATCACACATTAAAACGACATAAATTCAATTAATAATAATAAGAGAATGTCTAGGTGCTAACAGCGAAATTGGAACAACGACGGTAATACACGGATGAATAGGAGACTGTCAAACTCGATCCTTACTTTATATAGGATCTAATCTATCATCCGATTTAATCTAATATCAATTTAATCTCAGTGAACAATCGTCACTTTAAAGCTTACTCCTAATATAAGTCTTTAATCACAATAATTCAAGTATGACACCTGTCAGTAACAATATCACCTGATTCGAGTTTATCTCCCCTCCTACTATCTATTCTAGCTAAACAACTTCGACTATACATAGTAAGTTAATTTGAATATCACGATTTTCTTCTTTCAAAGGGTTGGTTGTGAATAACGCGAATTGATAGCCCAAAGATTTCCCAACAGGATTAGTTCAAGGATCGCGGATAGATCCGTCACAAATAGAGTAATGGATTCGTGTATGTTGTGTGACTAAGGGCTTACACATGGGATATTTGTGACTGTCTCTAATGAAACCTAAAATAGTGTCATTCAATTCTGTTACAGGTGACATATAATATCTTATATTGTTCTTGTTTTATAGAAAATCGAAACTGTTTAATTCCTTATGAATCACCCTGTAATAAAAAATATTTATTTCATTTTTTAAAAAAACTAATTTTGATGTGATGTATTTTTATTTGTGCCCAACGCATGCTAAAAATTTTGTAAAATTTCTTATTCTTTTATTATTTTTTTATATACAGATCAATCTCTTTTTTTTTAATCAACTGAAGTATTCTTTACTTTAGTTTGTATATTGTTTCTAATCTTTCAAACCTCTTCATCGAGAAAGCATATCATGTCAATATCAGTTTCCTTGGCTCTTTTTTTTTTAATTTTTTATAACAAATTTTGATTCTTAGATTTATATTATACATGAACATATAAAATTTGAAATGTTCCATTCAATTACTTTGGAAAAAAGTCATTGAACTATGTTCTTTCTCAATTGAAAAACTTATTTAGCTAATTACAGGGTAAATAATAAACCAAAGCGCTTACCTTAAGCCTTACCTTGTAAATCCTTAATGCGTATGATAAAAAAAATCTTGAATACATATAACATAAAAATCAATTAAAAAACCTATTAAATATTGAAAAGGTGGATAATAATCTGTGTTTTGCTCGTCTCTCTCGTTCTAACTTTAAAATTGTAGAAACAGTATCTTTAAAAGTTTAAAAATTCAACACCTCGTATTTTTCTGATGATTAAAACGTGATATTGATAATGAATAATCCTTAAATTGTACTGTTATTTAGTAATTTATATATAAATTGAGAAAAATCCAAAAGGTTTTAGATGAAAATATTTTATAGCAATGACTTATTAATATATAATTAATACTTTATAAAAGTGAACTATTTTTATTATTAATTAAATAATGTTTTTCCAATTTATTTTTCAAAATGTTTTTAAAAAAGTTTAATTTGATTTTTTTAGTGATAATTATTGCTTCTTTTTTTTAAACTCCTTTAACTAATTAATTCTACAAATTGCTTTTGTATACTTCATTTAGAAAAGAGGATTAAAATTTATAAAATCTGTTTTCAGTGCTAAAAACTTGTAAAATAGATTTTAACATAAAAAAAATATCGATGTTATTCGTTTTAATTTAAGTTAAAAACATAAAGTTAAAATTTTCCTCTAATGCTCTCATCGAATATTTTTTCTTCAAAAAAATATATAAATTTAATTTGCTTCTTACCTGAAATTAAATAAATAATTAAAGCTCGATATACTAACTTAAATTTTTCATAAATGCACTTTTATTATTTGGTACTGTTTGGAAGATTTTGTACTTTTTTATATTTACTTGCACCAGATAAATACTTGTACATATTTTTATTACACAAAGGGGTTTTAGGCATGTCTTCGTTTACAAGAATAAAGAAAAAAGATAATTATCAATTCCTTTTTGTTGTTGTTTTTGTTGTTATTTCAGAGGAATTATTTATTATTTATCTCAGTTACTTTTTTTGTTTATTACATATACTTTGAAATTTTCACAAAAAGTAAAATAAATTCCAAATCTGACAATCTTCAAGATTTTTACATTGACCGTAGAGTTTTCAATTTTTTTAAGTCTATTATTTCGATTTAATATTTTATGTTATCTTATCTTTATATTATTAATACAAAACCGTAGCTGATGCTAAGGTATGCAAAGTATATAGAATGTTTAGAAACTTAATGAGAAAAATAGGTGATTTATCAGATTTTGATAACGATTAAATCGATATCACTCAGTATCTGGGAACATAGATTTCAGAAATGTGTGGTGTGTTTGATAGACTACTCACTTGTGAATAGTTATCGGAAGTGTTGAACGGATAAGGAAGTAGCAAGCTGTAAGCCAATGATAAGCCACCCAGCCGGTTGGCCGTGGTAGAATAGTGGTCAAGGTAACGGACTTATGGCTGGCGAGGTGATAGTTCGATCCCAGTACCACTGAAGACCCACCGTGTGGAGGTGCGATGTACGCTAAATCCGTCGAGAGCTCAAAATTCCTCCAGTTGGTGTGGTGTGATAGTTAGTAGAGGGAGGTGCCAGCTCAGGTGTCGTCCTTGCCACTTGACCATGGTTCACAATTACGAGGTCCGTCGCCAAAAGCCCTCGTGTAGCTGAACAGTGCGACATTAATATTCACTCACTCACGCCGCCCATCCGATATAGTGGTTAGCGACGCTGAATGGTGTGCCGTTTGGCCTGGGTTTGAATCCCGAAGGAGGTATGGATGTTTGTAAATGTATAGTGCATTCGCGGCAAAGGGTTGATATAAATAGCCGTCGAACCGCAAGTCCTCTCATGAGGTTCATGGAAGGGGAAGAAAGAAGAGGGACAGGGGGACCTCCTGCAGGGTAATTTCTCTCAAAATCGAGGTGGAAACGAGTCATTTCGTACTATCATTTGCATGGTGCTCAAAGCTACGGATAACGCCAGGGGTACAATGTAGCACTTTGTCATGATGAATTTCGTGGGTCTCGATCGAACTACTTCAGACTGGTGGTATTTGCAACAACAACAAGACAATGGTTTATTGGTCATAATCCATTGATTCCAGAGGAAAGCGAAGCCTGTTACGCATTGTTCAAAAATATGGATTATTACTAGTGACATCACACTGTGTAGAATCAATGTGTATCCTGGATAAGCACCGGAATCTTGGACTGGAAATTTTCCCTGGATATTTGTGTAGGAAATACCATCATATTAACTGAAAAAATTTTTGACCTGCAAATTTATTTTGTGACGGATGTTTACGCGTCCTATCACTAATCCTCTTGGGGAATCTTTGAGCTAGCATTCGTGTTTAATTCACAGCCATCCCTCTCAAGAAGAAACCTTGATATGTACATTAGTTTGACTATATAAAGTCAGAGTTTTTGTAATTCTAGGAGAAGGAGGAAAGAAGCTGTTACATTCGCTACGCAACTGAGAGTGAATAAAGTTGATTTTCGTAGCTAAAGATTAAAGGTGGTGTTTGATCACTGTGTTGAATAAGTCTATTTGAGGTTGTGACGTCTCTCGCGTCTTTCTGCTAACATAACTCCTATGTTCTTTGACGGCCACGATTAATGGCAAAACTTTTCCAACCCAATACCAAGAAGAGAAACGGATCAAATATGTAAATGAGATATACTTTAAAAGGATAGAAGCTTTGATGATAAGATATAGCGCGGCCAGTTTAGAGATAGCTTAGTGTGGAATCATTCTGATCGATAGCGCGGCAAGTTTAGAGATAGTTTAGTGTGGAATCATTCTGATCGATAGCGTGGCAAGTTTAGAGATAGTTCAGTGTGGAATCATTCTGATCAATATAGCGCGGCAAGTTTAGAGATAGCTTAGTGTGGAATCTTGCAGATCAAGAGTTAGCAGTCCGATAGTTTTGGAAGGAATAGTAGTCCTATATAAAGAAGTTGGAATCGTCGTATATAAAGTGAATTTATAGATATCTCTCTTTAGGTGAAGGAAGGAGATCTGCAAAAGGTAATATTTGATATAGGTAGTTAGTTGAATCGGATTATTTATCATAATTAAGATTAAAGGATCTAGTTGCGTGATCTGACTTAAATACAAGGTTTAATTGGGTGTTAACTCTCACTTTAATTAAAATTGTTAATTAGAAATAAGTAATATAAGTTATTCTTAATAAAAGTTGTATTAAGAACTACTATGTCTCATCATTTTGATAATCCCACACCTCTAGCTTACGCGGAACCGGAAAGACATAGTCATCACAGGATGGCTATGTCGCAAGGTTAGTAATCTACAATAGATTAAGTTGAGTTAAATTAGTAACTTGCGCTTATTTGCTTATACCCATTGCTTTCTCTCTGCTTCTCCTTTGATATTCACTTAGAGATTAAAGTGTTGCTGGTTGGTGTGTTTGAGTAAATAAATAATTGTTATTATGGAAGCTTTAGGTTCTGCTTTTAATCCTCCTACACCCTTAGGTAGGCAAGACAGTGAAGGAGCAACTTCAGGGGAAAGTCACTCATATTTTTATAAATCTTCTTCATTGGGAACTAGCAACAAGGGGAAAATACTGTCCTTTAATTTGTTAATCTAAATTTTTGTATTATCTAATATCACAAACAAAATCACACACATTTTTACATGTAGTAACATATTTTTAACACATTCTATATAAATTATTCATAATGAATTTTTTTCTATTTTTATAAATATTTGTCTTTATACAAATATGCTCCATTTGATTTATCGGTATAAACTATTGCATGATTTGCATAAAAATGAAAATAATTAATAACGCTGAAATAATTTATTAAAGATGCTGATGATGATGTTTCAATTTATTCTCTTACGTTATAATTTAAAAATACAAAAGCAATAGTATCATACATTAGCTAATCTTTTGGCATTTTTGATCGTAATAAATCTTTAGTGAAACATTTTCCATAAATAATAAGTATAAGACTAGAAATTACATTCCATTATATTACAAAACTTTGTACAGCGTGTTACATTTTTCAATACTAAAGCAATATTTTTTTGATAATTGTAGAGGACCAAAAAAACATAACTGAAATATAGAATTAAATTAAATTTTTTAGTATAAATATAATTTTATCAATTCCCCTCTACTAAAAATCATTCTTCTAATGTCAGTATTCAAAACTGGGTATCAGTATTAAACACGTAATAATGAATAAATTATTCTTATGGGTAATAGGAAAAAAAGTATAGGAATTAGTTCAACATATGCACAATGAAATATTATCGAAATTTTGTGCTTCGCTCTCACAAAAGAACTCACAAAATTGACTTAAGGTATCCGACTAGGTTCGGAACCGATATTTTGTAAAAGCGTATAAATGGATAATATTTATGATATTTAGTGTCACTTAGAATAGAAAATGTACATAAAATTGTTTTAAGAATATTATTACAATAAAAAATTATTTAAGTACAATATTTTGACAAAAAATGAACATAGAATGACCCATTTTCAAAATATTCTACTTTTGTAAAAAATGCTTCTATTATAACAATATTTTGCCTGTATATAGCTCAGACCTCTGTATAGAGGATCAACTAGAATTTTTGAAATATATAACTTAGAAGTGGGTTTATCCATGTTTTACGACAACAGAGGGGAGAAATTTTAAGAAAAAAACGCCGATAATTATTTCAATGGGTTGTAACTCTGAAAATAAAGTGAATTTTTCAAAAATCCTAGTTGAGCCTCTATACAGATGTCTGAGCTATATACAGGCAAAATATTATAATAATAGAAGCATTTTTCACAAAAGGAGAAAATTTCGAAAAAAGATTATTCCAAGTTAATTTTTTGCCGAAATATTGTATTTAAATAATTTTTTTTGTCCTTATGTCATTAAAATAATTTTATACATGTATTCTAAATCTAAATGACATGAAATATCACGAAAACTATCCATTTATGCGCCTTTTTAAAATCACGGTTCCGAACGTAGTCGGATACCTTAACTTCTGAAATACAAAAGTGTGGCATCTTATAGATAGAATACAAATCCCCGCAAGGAGTTTTGAGGCACATGAGCTCTGACGGTGTGAAATCGTACTAGGAATTTTTTTTTGCCGACAGCACACAAGCCAAATAGGTAATCTAGGAATATTTTACAAAAATCGACAGCGGCCATATCGTATGATTATACGACATGGGCGCTGTCAATTTTTAGGCATCATTGAAATCCACCGACTTAGGCAGGGGTAGAACCCACAAACGCGGGCGTACAAGGCCAGGGGCTGAGCCAACTACGGCACCCAGCTGGTTAATTCTGGAATATAATGCATAGAATAAAAAATCGAATTGAAAAAATTTTCTCACAACAAAATGAATGATGTCTCGACTTTTTTTATAGATAATTAACGAGTACCATTAAATTTTACGGGCAAATATTCATTTTTAAATTATTAAGTTTTATGGTTTCGTATTAAATCAAAACATAATATATGTTGTAACACATACATAAGTTAGTTAACAATTTTAATTTTTTTGGAAAATTTTACCATTAAAGTTCGTTTTTATCTCAATATAAGAAATTAAAATTCGATATATTGTCGTAGAATATAGTTGATTCACAAAACAAAACAAGACATTTTATGTATTATATTTAACCAACAAATGATTAGTTTTTCTGATTGTTTAGATTTGAAACGATATTTAAGGTTGAGTAAAAACAAATAATATTTTAAAATGTAGTCTATTATATTAAAAGTCATGTATAAAATACTATATTGTGGAAAAAGTTACATGAAATAGAATTGATAAGACCATCATAATATTCGAGACATATTGGAAGTATTAGCAATAATTTAATAAAAAGGGGGAAGAAAAAAGGAACATTCAATTATTTTTTACATTACTTGAAATATTGTAGCCCATATTATTAAAATGAATTCCGAAAACGGATATTGCTTTTTTTCCATTCTTTATTTTAAAAAGTAGTTTCTCGAAGAAATGTTTATTTCTTTGAAAGTAAATAAACTCACTTGATATTAAATTTAAAAATGTGTGCGTGTGAATAAGGATTAAAAAATTCTTAGAATACATTATTTTAGGGATTATTTAAAAATAACTAAAGAATCCAAATTGGACTTAAAATATTAATAAGGCACGAAGGCAAGTTAGTTCTACAGAAAAAAAAATCTGAGTAAGTGTCAACCAAATAATTCAAAATACTTGTATTAACGACACTGCGAATACTACAAATATAAAGTCTTAACGTCATCTGGAAGTTAGAAAATATATTTTGACATATGTCTTATATCAGTTCTCTATATGTCTCCTAACTACAAAAATATAATAATTCTTCCCCACAAATCAAGTTTAAAAAATATTAAATATGACTGCAAGGTACGAAGGTATGCTTTCAATAGAGAACCTTTCCAAAACACTACGTTCTCTGACGATCTCATTGACTTATAATTTAATTTTTTTCCTTGATTTTGGTATTGTTAAAAAATATTGTTTTGACAGCATTGAATTGCTCTTATTTCATCATTTTCTATTAATGTATTTCATAATTCCTGCATATATTTAATATTTCAAAAAATTTCCTTCATTTATTTACTAAATATTTCAGACCAAGCATTTTACACATGTTTTGAATTCTTACTTACATAGAAATTTAATATTATTACGTAGATCCGGACTCTTTTATTTTATGCAAAACAATCACAAAGAAAATAAACAGTTCTTTAAGAGCGATTATCAAAAATCCAATCCTTTAAATATAGGATTCAACAGCGATATTCACAGAGTAAATCTCCGAAGGTCTTCACACCTTCAACACAGCAGTCAAACACAATATTCAGTGTTTAAAAACACACGCAAGTAAAAGATTATTCACAAGCACAGCCGAGCTAATCGCTAGTCAAAACAATCCTCCCAGTTCGCTGGTTGAAATCAGACTGATCCACTGCGGCTGGCATTGCTCTATTCATAAGCCCGACGGAAACTTCCAGCAAAATCTGCACGCGTCAAAAAGAGTGAACTTCGTGGTGAGATCCACTACTTTCTAGAAGAATCCAGAGAGTTCCGAACTCACCAACGTGGTCGCGAATGACGCCAAAACGGTCGCCAAAGTCACCAAATTGCCGGCCAACCGGGTCGCCAAAAATGATGCCAACTTGGCTGTACCGCCAAGATTTCGCCAAGTTCTCATTGAATCGCCATTATAACGTAAGGGTGGCTTTGCTTGTAAATAGTACAATTTTAACATAAAATAAATATAACATAGAGCAATATAAATGCATTAAATATCCAAATACAAATTATTTACACTATTTACACAAAATTCATGACAATATTTTGCTAAAATAATTTAATTATTAGTAATTAGGTATAAAGTTAATTTAGAAAGGTACGGTTAGAATGAAAAGCTGCAGCTTTTCTTATTGTATGGAATCAGGGAACTGAAGAATTATTTATACGCCCCCACCCCCATAGTGTTGTAATGGAGCCCTCAAAGTCTTTATAACTCTGAGGATTCTTTCGTCGCAAAACTCGGACTTGACATGAGAGTAATTGTATAGGCCATTACAAATAAACACCAAATATCCCCATTCACCTATAATCCACGAGTCTATTTAACAGAAATCTCAAAGTATGAGGGAAAGATCAATTTAGCGATTACTCAAATATAAATAATTAAACTTTTATTTATCTGTACTCGAATAATAGCATGTACCGGATACTCTGGATACTGTTCTCAAAAATTAAATGATGAAAAATCTGAGAACAATACAGCAATTGAATTCGACTCTGTCCAAACCATTTTGTACAATTTCTTTATTTTAATTTACTATCACAATAAGCCATCTATTAGCAAAAGAGTCTAATCATAGAATTGTTACCTCTCTCTTAACTACTTATCACCTTATATACTCCATCATCTTCTGATGATTGTGATATTAGTGGCGAGGAAAATGAAGAACATGTGCTCCTTCTGTGTTCCAAGTATGTAAGAGAGAGAAAGATCCTGCTTTCAAGGAACTTAATATGATATAAATTGGTCTCCGATTTTTCACCAACTTCTTTCCACCAGGAGTGCTTTAAAAAGTTCAGTGAATTTTCTGTAAATATTTGTAATTCTTCATAACCTCAATTTTTTTCCCTTCTTTCATTTATAACGTGTGATTAACACTTACTTCTGTGAGCCCTGTGTGATACGTAGTAGTGCATGGGGATTTTATAACTGTTTTTTTCAATAAAAAATAAAACGATACAACTGCATTTGATTCCTTCTTAAGAAAGCTTCAATCAAATTTTCAAGAAAGTCTTTAAAAGCAACCACCTGTTAGTTTAAGAGGGAAACTATACAAGATAGCCTGTTACAATCATATTGAATATACGCAATTCTCCTTTTTGTTCTCGTGCTTCGTCAATGCTCTCTGGGTAACACTATCGCGATATCTCCACTCCTAATAGAGCATGTTCGGACTTTGATGAGTAGACGTATCTAACTGTCCTTGGATCATGTCGATCTAACTGATTGGAATATGTATGGATAGCAATCCAGCTGAAGGATATACGCCAAATCTATGAGAAAATGCTGAGCCGATTAACAGTTTACATCAAAGCCTCAAGTAAATCAAAGCAATGTATACATTCATGTCCAAAATGAAAGTCACAAGCATGATTTTTGACATAATTTTAAATTGCTCCACTAAAAATGATAGAAGTTGCATTTTTTATATTTTGAAGAATGGCTAGTACAATATCAATCTTCGGCTTAGGAAAAAAAGTTGTTTAGCGTTAGTTTTTGCAGAACAACTGGATTGAGACTTTTTAAGCATCTGGGATTTTTACCTGCAGTTTTGTAAATATTGCATTAAAACAAATAGGTTAGAGCTTATTTGCAGTAAAATTGAGTTCTGATAATCATTTAGATCATTCTCTGAGATAAAGGGCCGTTGGAAGGCTTGAAGCTGGCCAGTCTCAAGTGAAAGTGTATCGATGGTTACAAGTGGCCTAGTGGATATGGAACCAATTTCAAAAAAGTGGTACTGTCACCAGAATGGTCGGTAAAGAATACCACAGAGCAAAGATACCTACACGTGATCACGGCCTAGCATTAAGCGCACAGCGACATAAGAGGACAGAACCTCCTTAGCTTGATCGTGATCTTTTTGCTGTGTCTGGAACAATTTCTCCCCAAAGAGACAACAGACATCAATCACAGACTGGACTTTACGCTCAGTGTGCAGTCTTGTATGCCCCTTAGATTGCATCAAACAGGACAAATCAGTTATTGTGGAGCAGAAAATATCAGTCATGGACACCACAGGGAAGAAGGTAAGCACTTTTCAGTAATGAGTCAAGAGAGAGAGAGATTTAAAGTGATTCTCGTCAAGTCTTCATCTGAAGAGAAAGTGGAGATTGCTATTATTTCTCCTACGCAACAGAAATTGACAGATTTGGTGTGAAAGGAATCCTTTTCTGTGGAGTAGAATAGTGACACCACTCCATGTCGCCTATGCTGGTACGGGGACGTTTAGCGCTATACATCAGGTTCTGGATGCTTATGTGAGGTTGCTCCGTCATGTTATGGGCTCGAAATACATTTCTACGGACGATAATGCGTTGCCACCTAGGGCTATCATTGTTGATAATTTTTTTGAAAAAGAAGAGGCTCACCGTATAGCTTAAGCTTAACTCTCAAGGTCTCAAGATATGAGTCATGTTAAGGTATCCGACTGCGTTCAGAGAACCATGATTTTAAAAAAGCGCATAAATGGATAATTTCCATGATATTTAGTGTCACTTAGATTAGAATACATGTATAAAATTGTTTAAAAGACATTATGACAAAAAAAATTATTTAAATACAATATTTTGGCAAAAAATTAACTTAGAATAACCTTTTTTTTCCAAAAGTTCTCCTTTTGTAAAATTGCTTCTATTGTATTAATATTTTGTCTGTATATAGCGCAGACCTCTGTACAGAGACTCAACTATGATTTTTGGTAAAACTTCACATTATTTTCTGAGTTACAACCATTTGAAATAATTATCGGTGTATTTTCTTAAAATTTCTCCCTTCGGTTTTCGTAAAACATGGATAAACCGACTTCCAAGTTATGCGTTTCAAAAATTCTAGTTGAGCCTCTGTACAGAGGTCTGAGCTGAATACAGGAAAAATATGAATACAATAGAAGCATTTTTTACAAAAGGAGAACATTTGAAAAAAAGGTTATTCTAAGTTAATTTTTTGCCAAAATATTGTATTTAAATACTTTTTTTGTCAAAATGTCCTTAAAAAATTTTTATACATGTATTTTAATCGAAGTGACACTAAATATCATAAATATTATCCATTTACACGCTTTTGCAAAATCCCGGTTCCGAACGTAGTCGAATACCTTAAACATATTTGGCATGGTATAGGAAAAGAAATTTCTCAGCACTGCCCCCCTCCCATTATCTTCAGGAGTTTAAAGTCGTGTTTTTGAAAGAATATGCTTTATTTCCACAAACACATTTATTGACATTCCTCTTTAACTCGTTGTGAGACCTTTAGAGGAATGCACGTTGGCACACGTTATTTTATACAGACTTTTCCAAAGAAAAATGCTTTATCTTTGATTCGGAACTTCACACCTCTTGATATGCCCGTATCTTAATTCACAGTTAAAACCTTTTCCATGTTATTATGTTGCTTTATTATTTCTGACATTGTTATATGCCTATGTGACAAATTTTGTGGCAACATATAGTGATTAGTTCATCACTTTACATAGATTTTATGTTTGTGCGAACTTAATTTTAAACATGAATGCATTTATTTCTATTGAAGCTTCCTTTCTTGAATGAAACATCCGATTAATATAATGCTTTTACAGTGTTGTTTTTAATACGCGTTCATCGCATTTACTCATTCAATTCGAGTAACTTTTTAGGTGCGTCGCTTTTTATGTAATAGAGAATATAAAAAGGTGGAGAGGAAATTTAGAAATTAACTTACTATTGGAACTTATTTATTTATGTAAGAAAAAATCAGAATTTGCTTAGTAGGGGAGGTGATTAATAATGGAATAGAGGTAGAAAGAATCTTCTCCCCAAAATCCGCAAGACCTGAGACGCAAACTAATTATAAAATGAAAATTTTCCTTTTTGAGAAACAATGATCGGTCACTATTTCCCTTACATTGATTAATTGGACAACTATTTCTGTAATTTCATATTTATACATAATTTCCTGCAATATATATATTCTCGATGTATTCAAATTCTTTAATTCTCTCATTTCACATTTATTTCATTGAAATATTTTATAAATACTTTAAATGTAACTTTTTGAATAAAAATAAATTTGAAATTTTGGCAAAAATTAATTTAATAATTTAAAAGAATGGGTTTTTTTTATCTTTTACCTACATGAGTTTATTTAATCAAATTTTGAGCAAGGATAAAATTTCACATTTGTTAATGCATGGTATGGTATTGAAATGTGCCCCTCTCGAATTTTACCTATTTATACATTATTTGAAACCGTAATTAAATCCTTATTAAAATACAGTAAAAGAGGAAGAAATTTTCAACTAATTCTTTGGAGTAGTGAAAGCATGTAAAAGTCAATTATGTACGTAATTTAATAAAACATTTAAAGTAATTTGTAGCATTTCGAATTTAACGCAAAACATAGAATTTTTGTCAGAAGCTAATATATATTTGTTTTCACAATACTTGTTTCACAAACTGTTTACAAAAACGCATAATTCCGAAAAATTAATTCATTGTCATATAATTCTGATTATCTCAAAATTATTACTCTGCTGAATTTCATACCTTGCCAACACATTTAAACACATTGTTCTTTATTTCAACTATATTCTTAAGCATTCAAATTAAACAAAATTTAAATGAGAAAAGCGGTATTTCGTATTCATGATCCTGTAAGAATCATTGTACGTATTAATTAAATTGGTCTATGATAATTAATGAGTAGGAAACATACACCAGATATCAAATGGCGTAGGTTGATAATGACTTAGGTCGATAAATTTGTTATGCTAATAAAGAATTTGTCATTATATTTAACAGATACAGCTTTATGCATTGTATTTCTTCTGCAATGCTGCTAAATTCTACTGCTGATTTCCCCAGATAAATTAGCTATTGTTACTCAGTTAAGTAAATTATAAGGAAGCATACACTGCTTAATTGGATTAAAATCATTAAATGTCTTAATACAAGCACTTAATAGTAGTTCATTGACATCTTTCTAAAGTTCTAATTCTCATGACAGTTCGAAGATACTTATTTACAATTATTATTAATTATTATTATTATTAATTATTCTGAATAATTATTTTAAATATTTTTTGTAATCATTTTGTTTGTGTAAGTTTGATTACAAGTTTCTAAGTCAATTCTCTAAAATGAAATAAAAATCTTATTACAGATTAGATCTTCCTTGATTATAGAAATGCAGTTTTAAAACAGTTTGACAAATTAAATTTGAAAAACAAATAAACCTGTACAAATCAGCTGAATCCCACCGCAGAAGTTGTGAATTAACTTCAAATATGCACTGATCTTTAAAACATACGATGAACCCGTCTTTTGTATCTAATTTGAAGACAAAAAAGCGTAAATGTATTAATTTCGGAACAAGTGTCCTTAAAACAGGTATTCATTAAATTTTAAATAATATTTTAGCATCAAATAAGACTAACAAATAACTAAATTTGTCTTAAGTATCATGTCTAATAAAAGGTAAATTTCAGTGTTTTTGGAAAATTTTAGCATTTGGTACTAAACAAGAAATGGCGTAATGAATTCTGTCAGCATCAGTTTCTCATAATGTTAACTCAGTTATAGGGTCTAGAATGAAAAACAACGTTCATAAATGGAACAATTCTTATTAAAACTAATGTAGAGCCTTCAGGCTTTCACATATCTACCCACGTAATCCCGAAGACACTTTAATTTCAGATTTGATAATCTAGAGTTGACCATCTCATTCACACTAAATCTTGAGAATCAATGTATTTTTAATAAGTTTAGCTCAGCGTGGTTAGGCATTGTCATCCATTAAAATAAAATCATCACCAATAGCCCTAGAATATGGTACCACATATAAAACAAAGATATTTTCTAGTTACATCATTGCAATCAAAATTTCTCCATCGATCACTACACACCAATAGGACCGTTCAAAATCATTCCAGCTGAAACCAAGATTTTAACTCCTCTGTAATTATTTCGTTCATAACATGTTAGATGGGTAATATCTGGTGCCTGGTTCGTTCCATATCAGCACATGGATTGAAATGAAATCGGTACTAGAGTAGAGAAGCTTATTACTGCCTAGTCCAGATAATGTATATCTTATTCAATGTAAATAGGCATTTTTGTAACGTCAGTTAAGCGAGATGTATGTAAAGGGTTGTTTTTCATTAAGGTATCCGACTACGTTCGGAAACGTGATTTTAAAAAAGCGCATAAATGGATAATTTTCATGATATTAAGTGTCACTCAGATTAGAATACATGCATAAAATTGTTTTAAGGACACATTTCGACGAAAAAAAATTATTTAAATACAATATTTTGGCAAAAAATTAACTTAGAATAATCTTTTTCAAAATGTTCTCCTTTTGTGAAAAATACTTCTATTATAATAGTATTTTGCCTGTATATAGCTCAGACCTCTGTACAGAGGCTCAACTAGGATCTTTGAAAAATTCACATTATTTTCAAAGTCACCACCAATTGAAATAATGATCGGCGTTTTTTCCTTAAAATTGCTCCCCTCTGTTGTCGTAAAATATGGATAAACCCACTTCTATATTATATTTTTAAAAAATCTAGTTGAGCCTCTGTAGAGAGCTCTGCACTATATACAGGTAAAATATTAGTATAATAGAAGCATTTTTTACAAAAGGAGAACATTTTGAAAAAAGATTATTCTAAGTTAATTTTTTGCCAAAATATTGTATTTAAATAATTTTTTTTCGTCGAAATGTGTGTGTCCTTAAAACAATTTTATGCATGTATTCTAATCTGAGTAATACTAAATATCATGAAAATTATCCATTTATGCACTTTTTTAAAATCACGGTTCCGAACGTAGTCGGTTACCTTAAGTCTTCGATTATAATCTTCTGTTTCAACAGATATAGTCATCTCTGTTTAGGAACAGTGCTCTAAAAATGAGTTCAGAAACTGCAGTGTTCTTATTTTTATGTTGATTGCTAATAACATCGAATGTCTAAAGAACATGGGTCCTATTGTCAGCGGACGTTGTATTTTTAAGCTGTGGTCAAGTGGCGAGAACGAAGCCCCACTCTCCAAACTCCCTCCTCTTAAAAGCTGAGAGAGCTAGAAAACGATCTTGCTAAGGGATTGTAATCCTTGGTGTCAAAAAATAGTTCTTGTCGACAATCAGACGTGACAACCTTGGGATTGATATATTCTATGAATCCAATTGAGAGAGAGAGAGAGATTCTACATTTACTGTTTCACTTAATTTCATCTTTCTAAGAGTGAGTATCAAGAAACTAGTTGCACCTCAAATTTATAGACCAATGTTGTTACATTCAATAGAATAAAGTAAAAATTTATTTATTCATTGGTAGTTCTGTTTATAAATCTTTCCAATTTTTTGTTCATTAATTCTTAATAATAAAAGGTAATGAAATGAACAATGATTGTTTTACTAGAAAGTTCCGTAGTAATGTTGAACCAAGAGTTAAATTCTGAACTTTTTTTCTATTACGATTCTAATGCAGGACTACTGCAGGTCGGATTACTGATGTGAAGGCAGCATAAGACATGTGGCTGTGTGATATCTATATAAACCAGTAATATCAAGCACGCGACTACGATCGTTTTGGTGTGATGGCTAAAATACTTTCTTTTGGAACAGAAGATGCTCAGATCGAATCAACTCCATTGGTGACCCTGGTCGTGCAAAGATAAGCGCACCCATCACGCGTAGCAGTCATGGTGCCATCCATTCATCACAAAAGCAACCAAGCCGTCAGACACATGACACAATTAAACCGTCATACAAATGACACAGCCGTGTCACATATGACGCAACTCTCAAGCCGTTACGCACGAATTACTCAACCCACAAAATGACGTAATTTCTCACACGCTCGTCACGAATATGGTATCGTTCGTTCGACTATTCGCCGAATCACTGGCATGGGGGTAGTGTGGTGGTGTGATATCTATATGAACCAGTGACAGCCAACACGCGACGACGATCGTTTTAGCATGATGGCTTAAATACTCATTTTGGGAACAGAAGATGTTCAGATCGAATCCTCCTTCAGATGCATTGTGATACTCATTATCTGTAGTCTTGAGATGTCATCGTAGGTGTGAGAGCATACAAGCCAATTTGAAAACCAGACTGAAAGAAAGTCTCAGGGTCTCTTGGAGTGTGTTGGATAGTCTGGGTTTCCACTTTTCGTGTCTGTTTAAAGGTGGAATATGTCACACCTTCAAAAGGGACACTTGAAGCATAATCATTTCTATTTGAACGTAGCTGGGATTACTATTCGGCCACACACATATTTGTACTTTTCACCACTTGTGCGATGGACTTTGAAGCCTGAGATTGGCGTAAGAACTGCGCCGGTCACATCTATGTTGGCTGGATAAAGGGAGGTCAAATGTTGACTTTCCCTAGAACTTAAGCGTTCGGTATTGTCCTGTTTTGAGTATTTTCCCTCTTGCAACTACGTGACCATGACATTGGAATGTCATGAATTCCCTAACACTAAATCAGTTCTTTGGTGGAGACCACCGCAACTTCCTTGCATTGTAAGTGAATTTTAAAAACTCATAATTATAATTTTTACTATATAACACAATATTTTTTTTCTAAATTTTAATTGTTTTATCAAAATTGAAACGTCGGTAATTGTAATTGTTTGTACTAGTAAGTATCAGTTTTTTAAAGTCAGACTTAAATTCCTCATGTCAACTTTAGGTATGCCGCAAAGCGATTTTTAAATCCTAATAATTTTATCTTCCTTTTTAACACGATCTTATTAGCTTCACCGGTGTGTAACGAAGTCTTTGAACTCGATTTTTACCCACTTTATAAAAGGTCAGAACAATTCGAAATTTCACGCACTTATCGAGAACCAGTGACCATACAATAATTTTCAAAATGTATAGCGTAAAAATGTGATACAAAGCACCCCACGCTTTTACCAAAATGACAGTAATTTTCTCGTTAGTCATTTTATTCTTATATTCAGAATTATTGTTTACTTTTTAGTTGATTAATTATATAAGCGTGTTTTTTTAGTTTTTTATCCTATAATTTATTTTATATATTTCATTTTGATGCATGACAATACTATTGATATTTCTCCTCATTAACAAAGTTGTTTCAGATTTTTTAACAAAAAAAAAAGACTAAATTTCAAGATTTTTCTAAAATTAAGCCTATTTTGCTCTTAACTGTCTCATTCACTAGGTATATAAGAAATCTATTCAGTTTTTTTTACTCTCTGCCGGGAGCTTATGCCCACCGATTTCTTGGTTTTTCGTTTCCCAACATGTGTTGCTGCTCAATTATATTAGTCGTGGTTAATTACAATCTCCTTTGAGATAGAAGAAAAATAATCACATGCACAAATGGGATAATTACTATTCCTAAAAAAGCAAAACTGAAAATACTCGCAGAATTTCTTTGGTAAATAGAGTCGAATGAAAAACAAACATTCTGTTAACGCATTGTTACGAGTTTTGTTAAATAGTGTAAATAATTTGTATTTGAGTGTTTAATGCATTTATATTACTCTATGTGTTATATTTATTCCATGCTAAAATTGCGCTTTTCACAAGCAATGCCACCCCTTACGTTATAATGGCGATTCAGTGAGAACTTAGCGAAATCTTGGCGATAACCAAGTTGGCATCATTTTTGGCGACCAAGTTGGCGGCCAATTTGGCGACTTTGGCGACCATTTTGGCGTCATTGGCGAGTTCGGAACCCTCTGGAATCTTCTAGAAAGTAGTGGATCTCTCCCCTATTGTCACGTTCAATGACACGAACGGTTATATTTCTGGAAGTTTCTGTCGCTCCAATAAATAAAGGTGCTCTCCGGTACGGTGATCAGTCTTGATTAAACAAGCGAGAAGTGAGAATTATTTTGACTAGCGATTAGCTCGGCTGTGCTTTTGAATAATATTTACTTACGTGTATTTTTAAACACTGATTATTGTGTTTGATTGCTGTTGAAGGTGTGAAGACCTTCGGATATTTACCCTGTGAATATTACCGCTGAATCCTGTATTTAAAGGATTGAATTTTTGATAATAAATTCGCATCGCTTTTAAAGAACTGTTTATTTTCTTTGTGATTGTCTTGCATAAAATCATCGAACCCGGATCTACTTAACAGTATGTAAAAATTTCAGTACTTCTAAATAACGCCCTTGAATATTTTATCCTCATACGGTAAATAGGGTATTTATGAACCGATGAGTGCATGTATTTTTTCTCTTCTTCTCTCGTGGTTTGGATGTCTTTACTGAGTCTAACATCAATGCTCTCCAAGCCCAAATGATCTTTTTTTTCTACTTTTTAGAGATTTCTTCAGTTCATCCATTTTTTTTTTTTATGTGATTTTCAAAGATTTTTTTTTAAATCACAGATGTTTGATTTTTTATAAATTAAAAAATATGGCGCATTTTTATCAATATGGCATTTGCTTCAATAAAACAGCCTAAGGCAACAAAATCATATTTATTGACTTCAGTATAATATTCTAGTAAAGAATTTCCAATTTTCAAAACCTTTTGGTTATATTACGAATATTATATTACAATTTCTCTTTGTTTGACTATGTACTCAGATCTTATATACAAACTCTAATAATTTATACACTTCCCACCTCTTTTTTTTTATTTATTTAATGTTGAGTGGACCTAGCTTCAACTTTATTTTGATGAAATATATTGTTTTTTTTTTGTATCCGCGTACGTGACAAAAAATTGTTTGTCACCAATTATGATTTTACTGTTTTGTGTTTGGAATTATTATATACCTTAAACATATAATGAAATAAAATAAATTCTTTTGAAACACAAACACTTTAACTATTAAAACACGCACATTAATCTGACTTCAAATGAGATCCATGATTTAAAATTCCAAAAAAGTTTTAACTTTTTTAGTCTTTTGCTGAACCTAAGTTGGTCTTGAAAGTAAAACAGTTTCATATTAAATAGCACTTATTGAAAAAAAGAAAAAGTGTAACTTTCAACAATCTATCTACTATGCGTTCCAATCATCAAAATCAAACATGTCGAAGCTTCAAAATTAATTGAAATTTACAAGTAAGGGAGAAGTAAGGGAGTGGGGTTACCAAGTAAATGAGAAATCTTACTTGCTCGAAATTATACCTGACTTTATTCAAGTATGGAAGTGGTTCTCAAACTTTCACTAATGGCGACCCAATTTTCAAATATAATTTTTGTCGCCCCCCCCAAAAAATAATAATTTATTGAATGCAATAATAATGCACTTTGCGCTAAAACTATAATACGATCATACTTATAAACCGTACAAATTAACAAGATAAGTATTAAATTTTGCGTATGTTACTTTTAAGTAATGTATATTTTTATTTTTTTACTTTTTTGTGCGATTCACTATAAAAGCGTGTTTTTAGTTTGTTTTTAAACTATAATTTATTTTATAATTATTTTTATACTATACACGATAAAATCACAATTCCAGTGAATAATTTAATTAAGAGAAAAAATATACTTACCTACTTTCAAGGACTTTTCAATTTTTGTTTGATAATTTGAGAAAAATAAAATAAAAACTAAAGAAAATGTTCCAAATGTGCGTGACCTTAATAAAGGACACAAACCACAGACATTTTTCACTAACAATTCAGGAACGTTATTTTTCATCAAAACTGTCATATTTTGTTCACGTTATTGTAGTTTTGCTGTCGTTTGATGATCTACAAATAGCATTTTGAACTTTTCTTCCTTGTGTCTTTTTGACAAGGTGAAGTGCTACATTTATGACTCCATAGTTTCCTTCATAGAGTTCTTTAAGCAGCATTTGAAAATTTCAGTTCAACTCAAACGTTTCATGTCTATCGCTTTTTTCATATTTACTTTTTCTATCTTAATTAATATGCATTATTTCAGCAGGTTCTTCAATTGCTTGATCAGTTTCAACTTCCTTCAATAGAGATCACAGATGCCCATTTTTTTTATATTCTGCTCATTTTCATTTATAAACCATAATAAGTCATACAACACAGCAATCAAAACCACAAAGTTGTTCATAGGGGAAAGTGTAACATGTTCATAGAAAATATTTTTGAACAAAAGTGGTCGCGCAGGGAACTCGATCAAAACAAGTACCTTGATTGTAAAAAAACGTTTGCCACTCTCAAAAAAGAGGCATGTTTGTGACAAATTCATTTCACAGTTCCCATTAAGACTGTCTAATAGGAAGATACTGTCAAGGTCACTGTTAACGAATAAACAGTTTTCCCAGAATTAAGGATTTCGAGAGCCTGAGTTGACTCAACAGCTCATGCGACCGTTCCCATGTTTCAATATAAAAATATCGATGTCAGTTCTAAAAAATAATTGTGTAAAACGTTTTTCGTTATGCATTACATGTTTCAGAATACTCATAAAAATACATCTTGGCCAAATAATCCTTCAAAGTGCTCAATATGTTTATCCATTTATCATAAAACTCATTCACATGGGAAAAAAACTACAGAAAAATATTATTTACAATTTTCCTAACAAGAAAAAGAGACGGAGTGAAACATACTAGTAAGTTATGGTCAAATATATGATAATCAAAAGTAGTATTTTAGGGGGGTTAAAAGAAACGTAATAAATACAATCTCTCATCGTGGGATTACAGTAAAGCAAACAAAATGTCTTTTTTTTATTTGGTTACAGGATCAAAGATAGCTAATGAGCGTTTGAAGTGGAATTTTTTATTTTTGATGATCACCAGATGATATGTATAAATTATATCAATGGAAATGTGTATTTTTTATTATGTCAGAAAGCATTCTGTTTTACTTCATTTCAAAAATTATTTTTTTAAACCTTTTATTTTCAATATGCTCGCGCCTCCTAGCAGGGTTATTGGGCTCCCCCAGGGGGACGCGCCCCAAAGTTTGAGAAACACTGAAGTATTGTTTATTTGCTTCCAAGTTTTTATTATATTTTTCTTTTTTCTTTTTTTTTCAAAACTAACTTGGCTTCATTATATTCATCCTTTTTTTTGCCCTTATTCAAGATTGGTTTTTATTTATTTGCAAATTATGAAGTATGTAATGTTTTTTAATTATTTTTTAGTGTTTTCATAATTTTGAAATACGATTTTGCTTATTAAATGCATTGAAGAAGAGATTAAAATTAAAAAAATTAGTGGCATGAATACGTAAGCAATTTATTTACCTATAAGATTCGTAAAATAAGAGGCACCAGAAACATTGAAACCATTTCATACCCACAATATATAAAATCATCGATTTATCTAAAGCGGAAAAGCTCAATTGCGTGTCCAAGGAACACTGAATT
>BMAV01018983.1:49528-90137 GCA_019973955.1 Trichonephila inaurata madagascariensis
AGTCGATTTTCGTAAAACGCGTTCTTAACCGATCTTTATACAACGAGATGAATAAATCTGCGAAATTTCGTTGGTTCAATAATTATGGAGACCTTTCGATGAATGAGTCGCTTTTATTCTATGTTCAGTAAAACTTCTTTTTGTGCGGTAGATAGGAACCTCATAAAAAAAATATTCAAAAATTTCATAAATACTTATATATAACAAAGAACTTTCGACATACCACATAATTTTTTTCATGCGGTGGAGAGGAACCGCGTAAAAAAAGCCTCAGAAAATACGTCAATTACTCACAAAATTTATTAGAAAGCAGTTCCAAACAAAATGAGTAGTTAAAATACACATGGAGACATTTTAAAAACATTTAATTTTTCGTTGTATACATGGAGAAGTTTTCAAAATGTACATACATAATTAAATGCTATTCGTCGTAATCCAAATTGCACACCTTTCTGTGATGAATTAGTTCAAAATCGATTTCGTCACTTTATGATACAACTTCAATTGATTTATTTTTTGGCGTCGTAAAGTAAGTGATAAGTTTTTTCGACGATGGTCGGTTGGTCAGTTGCTTGTAAACGTTATGATAACCAGATATGTATGATTTAACCTCTTTTTGGAATTTCAAAATTTTTCAGAATTGGTACATATTTTAAGAAAATGCTTTCCCGACTTGATGGAAAGCTGGATCTGTGCATATATTTTATCTGCTCTCAAATAATTCGCTTCTTCTTCTCCGTCTTTATAATCTATCAAATTATTGATAATGTCACTGCCATTGAAAGTTTCGTCTTTGATCAAGCGCATGCTGCTAGCGAGTAGGGAGAAAGCAATTTAATGTTAAGTGTCGAGAAACTTTTTTATAATAAATAAACAGAGCGTCTTAACGTATGCATATGTACATTGATAGAAAACATTATTATGGCACTGAATCCATTTTAATTCATAAACGGCATAAGAAAAAAAAAAGATAGCACAACAAAAAAAAATATTCCACAAAAATAAAAATCACTTAAAATGACCGCACAAAAACAGGTTCTACTGTATATCTAGAAAAAAATTATGATATCGTGTATTACAAACTATATTTTAACATATTATAATAATTGTACTTCCTATATGTATTTAAATACTTTTTTTATGAATAGTTATTTCTTATGTACAATATGTGATCTTTTAGATTGTAAACAACTTTTTATAAAACGCACAACTTTTTAAATTTAGGATAAATATATTACTTTATTTTTCAAAACTCATTCCCGTTTGATAAATATACTCGTTTTCTTGGTTTTTATACTTAATTTACAAAATTTATTTTTAAATGTTTTTGCCCTTTCAACATAGACAATAACAATTTAAAATTTTGTAAAAACATGTTAAAATGCGAAAATTGTTTTTTACAGAAATAACTGCATTGTTTATAAATCTCTTCTTCCTTAGTTTTATATATATTTATTAATTTTGTTTTTTTTTCCTTACTTGCAAGAATGTACAATGTAAGGATAAAATAGTGAAACAAATAGATATTTTTTCTCCCTAAAACACATAAAGTTGGACAATCTCATCATCATTCTCCAGACAAAATAAATAGATAAATAATAAGACGATTATACAAACCACCTAGAAATTGTTTGCGTATTAAAGCAGATGTATACATATAAACCAAAAGCTTTTTGAAAAAAAAAATCGAAAAATTTGAGTAGAATCTGTATTTTTGTAAACTTTCACTATTAACGCAATAAAAATATTTTGATGTCGAAATTAAATTTTTTTTTTATCAAATACTTCATTGCTCTAAAAAGGATTTTCAAGTATAATTTATTTTTTGTTATAACAATGTATCTGAAAAACATGTATTTCCTATATAGGAGTGAAAAATAATTTAAACTATACTATATTGAGTAAAGTAGAATTCAATAACATGTGCTTCCTTCGATCAACACAAGGAAAGTGACAAATTTTCAAAATAAGAATAGTTTTCAAAGTAATTTTTTTTAAAAGTATAAGGTTTTTTTTAAATGTAACAAGGAATACTTAAAAATAATATTAGTTTACAGCAAATCTTTAGTTTGGCTCCTATATTATACTTCTCTCTTAAATTCACACATCAACCTATTCTTTTTTTTATGGCCAAAATCCTTTGTTGCAACTCATTCTTAAGATAAATTTGTTTCCATGTCTGAGATACTTTTTCCATAACGTCCCCCTTAAACTCAAAAATGGTTTCTTCTAACCGAAATTTTCTGTTGACGAAAAGAAAGGGTCAAAAGCTGTAAAGCCAAGGGACTATTGATGATATTCCTATCTCGCAATCAGTTTACCAATCAAAATTGACCCACCATGTAGAGGAAATGGTACATGTGAAATCTGTATAAAATTCCTCTCTTTGACAAGTGTGAAAGTTTGGAGAGTGCAGGGTCACTTCAGACAGCAATACTTGACCTTGATTCAAAATTACGAGATCTGTCACCAACGGTCTTCGCGTATCTTCGAAATACGACGCTAATAAACAACAAATCAAAAAGCCA
This sequence comes from Trichonephila inaurata madagascariensis, assembly GCA_019973955.1. Lineage (NCBI taxonomy): Eukaryota > Metazoa > Arthropoda > Arachnida > Araneae > Nephilidae > Trichonephila > Trichonephila inaurata. Next base: position 52,057 of record BMAV01018983.1, read on the forward strand.
ACCAAAAGCTTATTTATAGAGAGTGAGTGATAGTCGAGAGAGAACATTTTCTGGAAGCAGAAATATTTTGGCTCAAACTTAATTCTTTTCAAGATCATCCTGTGAAAATTTTCACGTGGTGTCTTTGGCAATGTTAGTAGTTTAAGGTATTAAAACATTCACAGCCAGCTGTCTGCTCGAATCATCTGGATTAATATTTTTTTTAAAACTTACACCGGTTCTCAAATTTATTGGACAACCTAAGTATGAACCTTCGATGTATCTTTTGTGCCACTAACACACACGGAACATACAATTTCCCTCTAAGCCTGAATAAGAATCTGTAGGCGCTCCATAGGTGTTTTGTTCAATTTCATACTCACATGCTATTCAATTTGACAAAACAACTTGATAACTTGTGAGGTGATATACAAGTGCCATTGATATCACCTTGTGAAATGGTGATAACAGTGCTCGAAAGCATCTGAGGTTATCGCTTAGGATTGTCTTTTGGCTGAGGTTACGATTAAAAGAATCTAAAGAAAACTTTTCTCCTGGTTTATCGACTTACTTGTTCCTTATTACAAAAACCTCAATATTTTTTAATAAATAATAATTAGTGTACATCTTGTATTTATTAAGCTTTTATTTTGCTTTCAAAAATAATTTTGTGACTGGTATAAGTAAGGTAAATTTTGGAGGTTTTAAAGCTTTGTCATCAAAAAGTTTTCTGCGCAACCAGTGAAACAATATATATACATTATACACACACCTTTTTTCTGTTTTTCTGTCTCTCATTCTATACCGTACTTGAAATACAAAAAATGGTTTGCGAACTACTGATTGGAATAGATGATTGGAATTTTGGAAAGAATAAAGGGGAAAATGCTGCAGCATAATAAACATCAAAAAGAGAAATAAATTATAAAAAAACTGGAATTAACCCCCAAACCACACACATTCACAAATCTGCTCAAAATACTGCGTGAAATACTTAAAAATCCACTGAAATAACTAAATCCTTCGCAATCACTTTCAAGGTCCATTTATTGCATTCCGAAGTCTTCAGATTATGGATGGATGTATGGATTTTATGGATTAGCAGTGCACAGAAAAGATCGTATTTCGGAAAGACGTATATATACCTTCGAAGTAATTAACGCTTTGAATGACCGAGACGTTTATATACGTGGGTGACACTTAAGAAAAAGTCGTATTGCAGCTTTAGTGTCAAAGTGTATAGTATTATTCATAGTATTATTTGTAGGGTGGGGGACGCGATGAAAATTTTGGTCGCGAACATCGGTTCGCAAATGTGGAAAGTTTGAGAAGCACTGTAATAAGTCAATTATTATATTATTATTAGAAAGGTAACATTTAAAGAGGCATTCGAAGCTAAAATATAATTGAATCTAAGAATAATAAACATCTTTGTTATTGCCGGATTAAGTGATTCAAATATAATTTCAAATCTTAAAATACAAGTGTATTACCCCGGGAGCAGTCGAGCACTCGATATTAATGGTAATGGCCGCGCGGGATGACTCAGTCACCCCAATCCTTTTCATAATTATTTTTATTGTACATGATAAAATATTAAATCCTGGGAATAATTTAATCAAGAGAAAATATACTTACCTACTTTTAAGTACATTTCAATTTTTCTTTGATAATTTGAGAAAAAGTATCTATCAAACTGAACTAAGAAATTTCACATGTGCGTGACTTTAATAAAGAACACAAATCACAGACACTTTTCGAAAACATTACAGGAATGTTTTTTGCAGGCAAACCTGTCATAGGTTGCTCAAGTTATTGTAATTTTATTGTCCTTTGAGGATTGACAAATAGCATGTGGAACTTTTTTGTTTGCGTCTTTTTCGCATGCGAAGTGTATCTTATGGTACACTAATAGCTTTATATTTTTCTTGATGGAGTTCTTTAGGTAGCATTTGAATTTTTTTTTTCAATTCAAATGTTTCCTGTCCGTCGGTTTTCCTTAATTTATTTTCCCAATCATGATTAATGCCCATTATTTCATCAGTCCTTCCTTTTCTTGATCAGTTTTAACTTCATCCACTAGAGAACGCTGATGCCCATTTATTTTTTATCTTCTGTTCATTTAAATTTATAAACTTTAGTAGGCCATACAAAACAGCAAAATAAACCACTAATACATTCACAAAGGGAAAAGCGGAGCATGTTAATAAGAAACATTTTCGAACAAATGTGACCTCTTAGTGAACCAAATCCCCCTAATACCTTAAGATTGTAAGCAAAAACAATACCCACTCCCAAAGATGAGGGGAAAATGTGACAAATACTTTTTAATTTCCTTGAAGATTGTCATACAGGAGGATACTGTTAAGGCCATTTGTAACAAATAAGCAATTCCCATTGAATTAAAGACGGGTGACTCTGTGCCCCATGCGCCCGCTCCCGGGTTAGTAGCCCAAAAACCCTCGTGTAGCTAAATAGTGCGACGTTAATATTCAATCAAACAATCAACCGGGTTAGTAGCATTAATAAATGTAAAAATTGTTTCAGTAATATAAAATTATCTGGACTAAAACATTGAATTATATAAATAATAGAATAAGAATACTTTATAACATATTATATAATAATATGTTGTGCAAATACTGTGGGTATATATATTATTTATATGAGCTACATAATCTCCATCTTAAGGTATCAGATTACTTGCGACAACTTTTTTTTTGAAAAAATGGAGATATTGGGATTTTTTGTGTCTTTTAGATTTATTTAGTATATTTTAAGGAAAAAATCGTAAAATTTAAAACAGAAAAAAAAAAATTTATTATTATTAAAAGGGGAAAAAACCGGTGAAAATGTACAAAAAATTACATAAACGGGGTCCACTCTGTACCAAAAGTTTTTGAGCTAATTCTTAATTTTTCGATTTTAATGTGTTACCTTGTTAGTCATGTTTGAAATGACCTTCAGGATAACAGATATTTTAATTTTTACAAAAACTAGAGCACTCTATCTCAATGACTATATGAAATTGCTTAAAAAAACAGTGATTATATTCACATAAAAGACTGTAAATTTTGAAAAAAAGCAGTGATTGGTAAATCTGAAGGTCAAAACACTTCTACTGTTATACAAAACATTCACAAAAGAATTCATCAAATTATTTTCAAAACTGTTTGAGCAATCGCTGTCCGTTAGAGTTTTTGGAAATTAACACATTTCGAGTAAAACGCATTTTAAAGTTTGACATCTTGTGTAAAGTTACGGCATCTTCTTTAATTAAAACACTTGTAGTTTTTGTTGTAATGAATGGAAAATAAAAAAAAAATGGTATTATTATTAAGCTAATAAGATGGTGCATAAAATAAAATCATAAAAAAAATTGTCAATTTTTGATAAAAATCATGATTTTAGTGTAATTGGATACTTTAACATCAGATGAGAGGTGTTCAAATGTAGAAAAAACTCGAGTAACAATGAATATTTACATCATATTTATTAATATAAAAACATTTTTTTTACCTAAATATAAATATTTAATACATACATAAATTAGGATTCTTTATACAGATAACTCCAATTATATTTAATTGGGTATGTAATAGAATTATTATAATTTTTTACGTATTATCGCGTTCGCATACGAAACGGAGCACATAGTTGCAAATTCAGCGTATATGACAAATAGGAAAGAATGTTTTCTAACGTATCGAATTATTTTGATCGTTGGCTTTTTTGCAATAATAAGTAAATACAATTGTTTTCTAATTTTTCAGTGAGCCTGGGGATCTGTCTGTGTTATTTGTGAAATAATGTTTAGAAAAAAAAAATATAAGAAATGTATTACTCTCCAAATAAATAAAGTATATTGAATTGGTATAGATAATAGTACATATTAAATTATCTTTAAATGTAGGAAATCAGTTTCCTCAACATCTGAATTAGATTAAGTATATCTAAAAATATTTACAATTGCTTAGAAGTAACTATTCATTCAAAAATAGATATCATCAAGATATCGAAAAAAAATAATCCTTACATAATTATTTTTAGGGAAATGTTAGTATATATAAATTATCCAAATTATTACTAGTTGTTCCCCCGGTGACAAACCTTGAATCATTTGATAATACCTACTATTATAATAGAAGTTGTATTAATAGTAGTAACCAAATGAGATATTTGAATAGATGTTTGCTTTCACCAATAATAACTTTGGTTTTAAAAAGATGTTAAACCATCGGAAAACTTTAAAAAAAAAACACGTAATTTAATTTATCATTTTTGATTTTTTTTTCTTTTTTACAAAAAAAAAAATAACACATCTCTAAAGTGGCTGAAACTATTTTATCCAAACATTTTACATTGAGTGATTGAATATATCATTGTGCACAAAGTCGTTGTAGAGTAAATATAACACTTACTTGTTTGTTTCCTTGGAAAACTGATTTAATTTAATGAAAAAACGTTTCATTTTGCATATTTAAAAGTATAATTTAAATGAACTGAATTATTATTTATTTATTAATTATTAAATAATTGATTATTTCTTAATTAATAATTTGTATACGTATTAATATTTTAATAATATAATCCAATTCTTATTTGCCAAATACTATTTTTCAGCAAATAATTTATTTCGCTATTTATTTCTTGGCCAACGTAAATTTTTTTCTGGTAATTGAATAGAATTTCAGTTAGCTAATGCCCTGTAAATAAAATGTTTGCTAATGAAAATATTCTGAATTAATATTTGTCCCATATTTACCACTAATTCCGCTTAAAAAGCTAAGAGTAAAATATTCTCTACATCGTTAAGTTGGGTGTCTGTTTGTTGCTGACCTAGTCATCTTCGTGAATACTAAAGATTTAATTAAATTGTTTTCATAACGACAGATTTTAATTACGCGCTTCAGTAATATTAAATTGGCAATTAGCTATTTGTTTCGAATTTTCCCTTTAACGTTAATATAACTTCGTAGCAATACAATACGCTTAACTATTTTTTTATGTTAACATACTAAATCAAATCAATATATCAAATAGTTATTTCAACTGGAATAAATGTTAATTGCTTCAAGCAAGCGTACTTTCCATCGTCTTAGAGTCAATTTTCAAATTGAAGTATTTACTCCCATTAAAATCCACACACACACAAACTCATTTATTATTTTAGTTATTTATTTACTTATTCCATTCCTACTATTAGTTCACAGTCTCTCTCTATATATATCTTGTTCAAATTTTCAATCGCTAATGAAATACATCTTAAAATGCTCAGCTGAGCTTCACTTTTACATATACGATTATTTTGGATGACAGCATAGTAATTTATTTATAATTAATAAAAAGTAATTGATTCAAACTAATTATTCAAATAATTACATATACAGCTACGTTGGGATCATTTTTGGCGACTTATCGACCATTTTGGCGACTTGCATCAAAACTTTTAAAAGGTTTTTTTTCTCACATTTTATAGCACTTATTTGAGCTGATATAATTTGTACTCGATAGAGTTTTTGGTGACAATATGATAATTTAATTACAATTAAGTATAATTAATTGACTGAAACTAATTATTTAAATAATTACAGATACAGCCACGTTGGCTCCATTTTTAGCGACTTGGGTTAAAACTTAAAAATATATTTTTTTCTCACGTTTTAAAGCATTAATTAGAGATCAAAATTTATACACACGATTGTTTTCTATGGGAAAACGATACTTTAATGATAATTAATAGAAATTAATTGCTACTTAATATTATGATTCTTTCATATGTATATACATATTTATATTAATTGGAATAATTTCACAAAAAGTAATTAAAATATAATTTTTCTTTGTTGACCTAAGTAGAATTTGACTTAATTAATTTATTTATTTATTAGTTTTTTTTTTTAAATTTTAAGATGGGGTTGAGGTAATCGGAGGAGAGGTTATATGAATACATTAAAGAACTTAAATCTATCTCATTGTTTGTTCACTCTCACTTTACGCAAGCCAATGGATTAATTTTTCACATCTAAGTCATTCCAGAAACCTCTTGACAAGTAAAAATGTTGCAGTAATAGACCCTGTATTTTGTTTAATACTTTTCTTAAAAGCTGAAATTTTCTTTTTCTGAAGAAATTTAGCTGTCTCACTAATGCGTTAATTATTAAAATGCCAGTAACTCCATTAATTCGCGTCATGCGAAAGGGCATTCTTTGTAACGACAAATGATACTCACATTATGTGCGGTGTCAATGACATCAGCGGAAGGCGTTAAGGGTTGGAATAACTGTAAGTGTATAAAAAGGAAAACAAGTGAGTTTATAAATAGTACATAGCAAGTAGTAAATTAAAAATTTTTGTCTGGGGTGAAAGACATCATCATTCCTTATTAGATAAAGGGCAAATGTGTCCCCAAATTTTGAGAATTCTAAAACAAATAAATAGATATTGGTGGTCTGTATTGAGGATTTAAATTCAAAATGTTTCAGAAAATAAGTTAATCTAATCCTGCGTTTAAATCCTTGTGCGACAGAAAACTCTTAATGCGGAGAGGCTGGTACTCGCTATATTTGTAGCAGTTCAAAGTCGTAACGAAGGTGTTGCATGAAAATTTGGAATTGATGTTTGAATAATGATAGACTTTACAATACATAATAACAAACAGATGGTGACTCGAAGCAAATGGATCTATATACACAAAGAAATATTGTAATAGTTTATCTGCAATAGTGTGATACGCTTTTATTATAAAAAAGCTACTTACCATTATCGCAACAATCGCCAACTCTATTAATAACTCACCAAGTCGGCAACCACGATTTCCTATGTGTCGTACACTTTGAAATTTTAACCAGGTGCTTCGATTCATATAATGTTACCAATAGGTTGTGATAGTACGTAAGTAGCACAAAAACTTTACAACGATCATGAAAGAGCTCTCTAGAATGGTTCCATTAGTAGGAACTCGCAATGCTCACAGTCAAAGCACAACCAGATTCTAAACTAATCTGGAATCTTTTTACTCCCCCGATCTTTGTTTCAAAGGTCATTTACATAGCCTAATAGTAATTTCTTGAACGATCAATACTAGAGCTTTCTCGATAATTCCTCGGCTGTATATCATTTTTTACGAAATGAGTCACTAAGGGCGATAAAGTCGCCATTCTGGTAACCCTAGTTACATCTTCTGCGGTCGCCAAAATTTCATTTCATAGTTAACGTGGGAGACGAACTTTGCATGTAAAACTCAATTTTTCCACAAGGAGAGAATTACTAAAGGGAAAATAACAAACACATTGCGTTCTTCTGTATTCAAACAAGTTAAACTCTCTTTCAAATTCATTCCACAAGAAAGTTTCTGTAGTGTTTCAGATTTCTTGCTCTAGGTTGGGATTTAGTAATTGTATTTATTTCAGTCGGTGTTAATTTTTTTTATGTTGAAGTGATAAGACATGAAATTTTGGGAATAGTGTCTACGTTGGGAAGCAAATACAAGAAAATAAATCATCTCTATTCAATGCATTGTGATAAAAAATTCTGCAGCCCGTTACTAGCAGTAACTTTACGATTTCAACTCCTCAATAGAAGGTGGAATTTTTTTGAAACACATGACATTAAAGTAGTTTCGATTTAACAAATGTTATTGTAGGAATTTGAAGAAACACTCCCTTTGTCATAATAATTTATAAATAGCTAAGTACTTTTACAAAATCATTTTCATGAGACACTATTTGTAGGAACCACAATTGCCATAAACATCATACCTGTTTACTACACTTGAAATTAGATCCTCAAAAGGCTTTTTGAGGCTAGACAAGAAAAAAAATAACGCTTACGAGAAAGACAGTTCTTGGATAAGTTTCGCTCAGACAAGATCTCAAAGAGAGCAGTGGTCCCTTTGTTGTTTACCTCCTGCTGAAAATGCTGCAGTTCTATCTGAATACTTTGTAAATATTGTCTGTTAGTTGAGAGAATAAACTTTTGCAAATTTGTTTCCCTTAGAGCCCTATGCATTTCTCTACAATTCTCCCTCAACATGGTACAAATCTCTTAAAGTGCTCAAATAGAGATGAAACAGATACGTTCCTTCGATATGTTTATTCATTAAGAGTGTAATAAAAATTAAATAATTATTCTGTTATGTAAATATTTATTGTTAACATGTTAAACATACAGTTCAATATATTTAAGTTAATCAAATTTAATATAATTCAGTAAATTTAATTTTCAGAATTTTTCCAAAGAAATTACTAATAAGTTGGTTAGATTAATTTTTTTTCCCCATGATATTATCTTTTAATAGACGGATATATATCTTTAATTTTCTTATTGAGGAGTACTTTTTTTACTTACAATTATTTAGATTCATAACTTTTATCCTTATTTGGCCTAAATTATCCCATATTTAATGAATTAATTATAGACAGAACAGTACTTAAGATGACTGTCCCATATACTTTCTCAAAATCACGATTCCGATTGTAATGAATAATTTTTTTGAAACTTAATGTCACTTTTGAATTAGAATATGCATATAAATTCGATTTAAAAATATTATTACAAGAAATAAAAAATATTTAAATGCAGTTTTTTTGGCAAAAAATAAAGAAAGAACCACAAAATATTCTCTTTTTAGGAAAAAAGGCTTTCATTACAATATACCCATATATAGATATAATTTCTATACGAGGAGTTGAATTAAGTTTTTTGAAAAATTAACATTATTTTCGGAGTTATGAGTAACTGAAAAAAAAGTATGTTTCTTAAAATTTCTACTTTAAAATTTAAGAAAATATGAATAAATCCATACTGCTAAAGTATGTAGTTGAAAAATCCTACTTCAGGGTCTTACCAGAAGTCTTAGATTTATATAGGCGGAATATATATGATTATTATAGAAATACTTTTCTTAGATGGGAAATGTTTTAAATATGTTATATATATTCCACCTTCATTTTTTACCAAAAATTTGCCTTTAAATATTATTTTCTTGTAATAGTGTTCTCTTCAATTATATTCTTACGTGTATTCTAATTCCAGTGACACTAAATATCCAAAAAAAATATATGTATTTATTTATACGCTTTTTAAAAATCAAGGTTTTGGACGTAAATAGTCACCTTAACTCTGATACGAAATAAGATTTTTATGTTTGAGGATTGAGTCTACAGCACAAAAAATATTATCAATTAAATTGCTGAAACACATCTTCCTTCGAAATAAGACCTTTCAGCAAGAACACACTTTTGTCGTGGCTTGTAAAAGTCATCGAAATATTTCTGGAATCCGTGTTTCTTCATTCTGTGATACACTTTTAACTTAATCTACATATTGATCTTTTAAAATACGGAGAACAGTATTGACACACCCTATGTATGTTAATATCCTTAGTCAAAATCCATTGACATGTGGCCGAGGATATCACAACTGATTCTGCTATTGTTCGCAGCATTTTCCTTTTCGATGTTTTTCGTGGTGCGGGAAGTCTGTTATCGTCTTTGACACTTTCCTTCCCTTCTTTGATACGTCGATGCCACTCAAAAGCTTAGGTTCGCGATAATGTATCACAACCTTACACATGCTTCTAAATTCCGAAAGTCTCCGTAGCACTTTTTCCGAATAAACACAAAATTTATTCATTATTTGCTCAACCAACGCAATTTCTTTCAATCGCCGACGACTAAATGCGTCCTTCTACAAAATACGTGTCGCAGTAGCCTAGGGGCAAAGGTGACAGATTCGTGGCCGGTATGTCAAAAGATCGAGCCTATTGCTGCTGAAGACCCGACGTTAAATCTGTCGAGAGCTCAAACGTCTTACCGTTGTTGTGGTGTGGTAGTTCGGAGAGGAAGATGCCAACTCATGTGTCGTCCTCGTCACTTGACCATGGTTCAAAATTACGAAATTCGTCGCTAAAAGCCCTTGTGTAGCTGAACAGTGCGACATTAATATTCACTCACTCACTCTACAAAATACGACGCCATGGCGAGCCAACGACCACGTGATTTGGGACAAAATTTTCTAAAAAACAGGATGAATGCAAAAATACAGAAATGTTATTGTCATCACTCTATTGCAAAAAAAAATCACGTTATAGGCTCAGTTCGGGAACTTTTGAATCCTACCTCGTATAATTTGACGGTTTTTTCCTCTATCTCCACTTTTATTTCCACTGGCTGTTTACCAGCTCGAAACTTGTCATTCAAGTACGGTGTTGTATTATTATAAATTATGTTATTTACTTGAAAACATATGACAAAATTCAATAAAATTTCTCCTCATAGTGTAAACTAGAAATTATTAAAAATATAACTGAAAAAAAAGCAAAAGAAAATTTATTTATTCCTCCTTTTAAATGTATTGTTTAAAAAGTGTGTTAGTGATTAATGGAGTTTGTATGATGGATCGGCTGACACTCCATTTGTTTTTTATATCGCTTGGCATTTAATTATTGTGTATAGTTAAAATTCACGCATAATTAAACCATCAAGTTTTAAACAAGTGCACTGAATTTTTAAAGGAATGAATGCTTAAAATTTTTTAATTCCTGAAGTGTTTTCAGTTTTTTCTACCAATTGTCGAATATTAATATCTAAACCATATTGTAGCACTTGATTCCATCTTCTTCAATTTCTACAATCAGTTCATTCTTACTCTATATATATCTTGTTCGAATTTTCAATCATTAATAATATACTTTCTATTCATCCATTGAAATTTAAAACTTGTAGTGGATGACACTTGATGTTAATACAGTTTTTTTTCAAATATGAATTAATTATAATAATTCATTTTTTTTAATTTCAAATCAATTCTGTGTTATTTTTGTCTTATTTACAACTAGCTGCGACCGATGGCCCCGGTACGTTTTTCTAACGAAGTAGAAATTGACGTTAAAAAAAAGTCTATGTTACTTGTGTCATCCAGACTTCGAACAATAAATTTTGATTTTCGCTTGCATATTTCATGCCATATCTAAATGAATATTATTCATAGTAACTAAAAAAAATACATATATACACATGTCTTACGAATAACACTTTCTATTGTAGTGAATATTTTTCAGTATTGAATAAGTAATTCTTTTTTCAACATTGAATTTTGACAATAGGTATTTATTCGTATTATTTAAGTAAACATTTAAGGGAATTGATATTGCGAGAGTATATACATCCAATAAATATGCATCACATAAATTCAACAGACATTTAGTTAAATTATGTAATAATTTTAGTATAATCCATTTTCATAAACCTGCATTAAAATGATGTATAGTGTAGCAGTTAAATAATTATTAGAAATTTCACGTAATCATAGATAATGCACATTTAAAAAATATTTATTGTTCATACTTTTATGCATATTAATAGTTACAACCTGTTTGTGGATAAATTAATAGTTGTTGAACATCTAATATGTTATATTCATATTAGTACTTGTAACTAATTCTGTGATACCCCGTGGGTGGGGTCATCATCTCTTCCTCATCACGCGACTATAGTTAAAGGGGATAAAAGATTGACCAGCGTATGCTTCCATAATAAAATTAGTTTATTATGATCTTAATTTATATTCCACAAAACAACACTAGTCTAGGAGGCTTATGATCAGGATTGATGAGACATAAACTGTAATTCTAAAAAATAGCGCAATAAACCACCAAATCTGTATTTATAGAGGATTCCCTAACTTACTAAAATCCGCTCTAGTCTTAAAGCTTAATCTAAATAGTTTTACCGCTATTCCAAGGTCAATAGCTACGGTCCTTATATCGTCAATCTAATCTTTGATCTCGCTTGATCCGCCAAATGGATAATCTTCCGGCTTCGAACTTCACATAGAAAACTTCACTGGCACTATTAGACCACCTCTTAGCACTCTTAGAACTCTTAAGAGTTTACTAGCACTTCGCTAGAATCCCCTCTTAGAACTAACACGAATACCAAAGCTCCAATATATATACTTCCTACTCTGCATAATCACGTTCTCTTCTTGGGTTGGTTGGAAAGATTTGCCATTCTGGCCCCAAAGATATCCCCAGAGGATTATTAATAGAAGTCACGATAAAGCCCCGTCACAATTCTATGTAATATACATTTTACTACATTTGCTAGTTGTAATATATTTAATGTACATATATATAATTATGCTTATATAAAAGTTGCAGCGTATCTAATATATATTCATATATTTATGCATACTGTAAGCTACCGGTTTTTAAATGCATTCTCTCTTCGCATGCAAACCATTTTCCCAGCTATGTTACTCCTTTGGCTGCAAAAAGAATGAAGGATTTGATCTGAATTTTTATGAACCCTTCAATGCATATACTTGTCAAAAGGTATTTAAAATCGAGTATGCATTCCATAAACTACGTTATAATGACGAGGATGGCACCCAAATTGATGACTCTCCGAACTTACACACTTCACCAACGAGAAAATTTTTATTCGGGATGGATTCAGCGTTTATCATTTCTTCCACTCTGCTGGTCTATAGTGGCACCACAGCTCGAACCCATGGCTGAATACGTGTTTTCCACTTTGATCACTTGACAACAGCGGTCAGAATGAGAACACTTACCGTAACAATATTAATGGTTATGTTTTAATTTTTTTAAAAATAATTTTTGGATATTAAATTTGTTATTGATATATATTTTAAAAAAAACCACACATATAAGTAAGTATTGTACTAGTAGGGTTATATGAGTTAGTTTACTATGAGCATTATCTTTCACATCCTCCATACAAAAAATTCACTGAGCTATGATTTTGTGAACTATCATAAAATCTGCATCTAAAATTTAAAATGCAATGATGTTTACTTTAAAAAATACTTTTATAGAGGACAAAGAAAATTTATAAAGATCGATGTAACATAAGAAGCACAGATTATAGAGAATATCGGTACGATTGATTCTATTATTATATTTTACATGAAACAGCACAGTGATGGTGGTGGAGGGCGTGTCCAAATTTCATATAGACCCAGTCAAGTTTAGGACAGTTACTAATGGATTTAATACATGTATCAGCAAATCAGGCAAAATTCTCCATGAAATATTACAAGATACAGTAAATAATCTTAAATCGCCAGCCATACTTAAAAATAGTAAATAACTTATTGAACAAATGAAAGATAAAAAAGAATTCTTCAGTCTATAGTTTAGATTTTGAAGATCTTTTTAACTCTGTTAATGTTGATGATATGATTAATATACTTGTAAGATTACATAAAATAATTTATTTAAAAATTTTAAATTATGATAGATTTGGCTGTCTACTTAGGTTTGAACTTAAAAAGAACTATATATATATTATAATGGTAAATATTATCAACAAATTAAAAATTTGCCACAAGGTGGTCCTGCTAGGAACTGTCTTGCCAAATTATATTTACATTCTTTTGAAAATAGTTTCATTAATAATCCCGAATACTACATTTTCACCACATTTTACTACATTCGTTTACCACATTGACACTAATTTTCAAAAATTCCATATACGAAATCAATGATCTCGGAAAATAAATCAAGATATATATTATAAATGTGAAAGTATGTTTGATAGTCTTTCACGGAAAAACAACTGAATAGTTTTAATGAAACTATACAATAATATAGCTCATACTTTAGAATAACTCATAGGCTATAATTTATAAAGATGTGTGATGTTTCCAAAATATAACGATAATTGTCAAGAAAATAAGAAAAAATTTGCCATCTGCAGAAAAGCCCGTGGCAGCATACATCTATCTTTTTAGTGTAAAGCAAAGCTTTTCCTTTTGTTTCTCTGCGCCGTGCTTCAGTGCGCGCTCGCTTTTAATTTATTCCGTTGATCAGTGTAATCACTAATTTTTTTTTTACTTCATAATAAAACTAGATTTTGAAGAGAGGTGGTGGCAAGATATTTTGACATAAAATACATACAACACAAAGTAATATTAATGTATTACACTTCCAGAAATAAATTATTTACACTACTTTAAGCATTCATTAAACAAAATTTGTCACAATGATAGTGGAAGGAAAACTATGAAATTAAAATAAAATATCAAAATGTTTTTATCAGATAGTTTTTTCTTTTTTAATGTACTTTTTGCAGTACATGTAAATATATATCTAGATCCATACTGTTTTTTTTATAACTTACACACACACACAAACACACACACGCGCGTTTATTCAATCATTAAAAAAAGCAATCGTTTCAATAGCTATCTGTAAATTTTTCTTTTATTCATTACTAACAGAAAATGGATTTTAATTAATATATATATATATTTTTAAAATGATTATTTTTATTATTTCATTACTAAATTAATTATTTGTTAATTAAAAGAAGTACATCGTCTATTATTTTTGATAAAAATACATTTCAAAGAAATTTTTAAGCTAACTATATGTAACTATTGATTGATTCATGAAAATTTGAAACTTATTTTATTATTTTATTTTCTTAGAAACTATTATTAAAAAAATGATGAAAGTTTTTTTGTTTTACTCTTAGCATCAGAATCGTTTTCTTTTTATTGCTTCAAATCGGTGGCGCACACAAGGGGGGAGGTTCCTAGGGGTCCGGAACCCCCCAAAGTCCTTGATTTTTTTTTCTGATTGATTAAAATTGTATGTATATAGTACGTAAAATTTAATCAAGTATTTGTTATGAATGAACAATTTTATTAATTAATGCTAATTATTTATTCATTAATTAGTTTTTTACTGTGTTTTGTTTCCGAAAATTGACAAAATCAAAAGGAACATAATACAAGAATTGGAGAACTTTTGAACCCGGACCCCTCCCCCCTTCTTGAAAAATTCCTGTGTGCACTACTGCTTCACATTAATAATTATCTAACTAACGCAATATTGTTTTTTACAAGTCATACATCGAAATTTGAAGCTATATCTTATCTGTGAGGAGGAGGGAAAGAGGGATGACAATAATTTTACATTAAAAAAAAACCCGTGTTATGCCGGGCTAGAGAGAGGGAAAAGAATCCTGTCTTAAATCGAAGATATGTGGAACGAATTTCAAAAAGGGAAATTTAATGAAATAATTTTAGGAATCACCCACATTGCACGCATACAAACACACACACATAATTGCTGGCGTCATGAGGAAAAGAGAAAGCCCGTGCAACGCCGGGCCATGCAGCTAGTTATCTATATTTCAATAAAAAAAATTCTTCACATGAGTATTATTAACATTCCAACGGTAGCATTTTTTAGGACGTAAACTAACTGAAAAAAATGTACAGTAACTTATTTCTGAACATATGCATATAGATTTTTAAAACGAAGTATCAGGAAAATGTGTCGCTTATGCAGGGCAAATGGTAGTCATTCTTACAATGATGTCACCTAAATATAATTTACGAAGTATTGTATTAATTGAATCTATATTTGTAACTAAATATGTTATTTCTCTATATTAATAAGAACACATTATATTTTCATAATTTCTAAAAACTGGAGTCAAAATCCACTCAACTTGCAATGACAGATTATTTTTATGATTGACATAACACATCAACACTTAGGATTCTTCGCACTGAACAAACTTTATAAATAAGGTACATTGTCGCGCATAGAAGTTTTTTCAAGGATGATCGAAAATCCAACAATTTCGTATCATACCCCAATGCACCGCCAAACATTTTTTTGATTTTGTCAATCATCGAGGACAAATAAAAAGTAAAAAAATAAATTATTAAATAAATAGTTAGCATTATATATAATAAATTAACTATTAACAACATGTACTTAATGAAATTTTACGAACTATGTACGAAGGAGTATAAAAAAAATAATAATAAAGTTTGATGGGGATGATGTCCGGGCCCGTTGACCAGTTCCCTTGTGTTCATTACTAATTAGATATAATATATATTTTTATATAAATACTGAAATTATGGCTTTTCTTCTAAATATCATGCTATAAAGTTTTCATTTTGATGTGCTAAAAAATGGTGAACTGTATATTATTTCTGATCTATAAGTCTGGACGGAATTTTGTGTGAATCTTTTGAATATCATTGATCATCTAAAGTCTTAAAGAAATTATTACTGAATTGTGCTCACTACAGTAACCTTCCTTTAAACTTTTTCATAATGCCCTATAATACTTTTATGTTTTTTCATTCAATGATTTTTGCCTTATAAATATTTTAGTCAAAATTTAAATCGTACCTAATTATCATTTAAGTACTGTTGTTCACCATATTGAGGTCCTTATAATATATCGGTAATGGAAGTAACGAACTACTGTCCTCTTTATAAAACAAGTAATATAGAAAAAATTTTTTTAAGTCAATTTCTACTTAGATCAAAAACGAAAAATTTTATTTTAGCTACTTTTTATTAAATAATTACAATTAATATAAATATGTATATACACAGGACAGAATCACAACATTAAGTGGTAATTAGTTCTTTTAATTATCATTAAAGTATCGTATTGTGTGTCCTTTTAATTTTAGTCCAAATGAATGCTTTAACACGTGAGAAAAAAACCTTTTCAAGTTTTGACACAAGTCGCCAAAAGGGTCGCTAAGTCGCCAAAAATGATACCAACGTGGCTGTATTTGTAATTCTTTAAATAATTAGTTTTAATCAATTAATTTTTATTTAATTATAATTAAATTATTGTATTGTCATCCAAAATGATCCTGTATATAAAATTTCAGCTCAATTCAGCGCTTTAAAATGTATTTTATTAACGATTGAAAATTCCACCAAGATAAATAAATATACAAATATATAAATAAATATATAGACATTGCGAGCTTATAGTAGGAATTTAAAACACCTTAGGTTCTGTGCTTTCAATCAAAGCTAATAAAGTTATTTTCTATAATGAAAAAGCTTGTAATAAATGGAAAAGATAACGTGTAGTATGTATTGCCTAGTATTGTTTGGAGTTGAAATTTTTCTGTATGACTAATAGCTTTTTTTCTTGAAAGTGTTCTTCAATAATTCTAGTATTATCGAGTTTTAATCATTTTAATTATTTAGAATACACCTACGTAACAAACGAAAGTTAATATTCAGAATTATTGTATTATAAATCAGTTAAATACATGATTTTCGATAATATTACGACATTGATCATGTAGCCATGGCAGTCTGGTGGTTTCAGAAGCGAGCCTCTGGCAGTCGTAATTCTATAGCCCCTAGAGACCAGTCATGAAACGAAGCTAATGCGCGTCTGTCATGATTCCAATTATTCACATAAGTGAGATATCAAGTTTCAAAAGTGTGATGGCAGCACAGGTATTGGTTATGACATTTGAGCGTGGTACAAAATTACGAGGTCACTCGATCCAAACCTTTGATTAGATCTTAGAGAGGCATTAAAATTAAAATAATAAATAAAGCCACAGACATTGCTAATAAAAGCGTTTTATTACATAAACTTTATTTTCGATTTTTATGGTTGTTTTTATTTAATGTATCCAAACACGTTTTTATATAAAAATAGCATACTAAACATTATAAATACTTTTTAGAGTTCAATACCATAATATATTAATACATAACAAACAATATTAAAATTATTTAAATTTTACAAAATTATATTAATTATTCCAATTATAAGTGAAATTGTAGGAATTTATTAATTCCTTAAAGCTGTGAGAAGAAAGTAATAATATTATATCTATGAAAGTTTTACTAATACAAACTACATACATTTACTGGGGAAATGTAATAAAATTTGAATGTCTTATTAAAATATAAATTTTCTCTTTAGCTTATCGAATAAGTATTATTAGAAATATGACATATTTACGTGGTTGTTATTTCTATATCAGGCCATAACTCAAAAATATGCATACAGTAAGAAATATTTTAGCAGAAAATAATACAGAAATACGACCTAAAATGTTTCATAGCAATACATTTATAATATTATGAGTTATCAGACTCGCCGTGATATATTTTGAACAATTTGAATGCCCACTTCTTGTATATTAAAGATCCACTTCCAGTTTTTCTAATTTTATGTTATTTATTGCAATTCGGTCTCCATATAACGTAGAAATAAAATAATACAGGTTTCGTTTGACCAAAATTTTTCTATTTTCAATAAAATAAAAATATTCCAAAAATGTGTTTTGGCCATTTTAACATGTTTGAATACTATGAAACAATAAGAATTTAATCGAATATTTTAAATCGAAGAAACAAGTCGTATATAAAGTGTTTTATAGCCCCATTATCTTTTCTTGCTTCCTTTTATTATTGAACGAATAGATGAAATATTTATTGTTATAGTTAAGCTTTTTTAATTTTCTTTAAATCTAACATATTTTGAGGAAAGAAAATATATTTATTATTCAGATTAGATTTTTACAAGTTTAATTTTGATTTTTCATTCATACTTTGACATATGTTACTAAATAATCTGTGATTTAACCCTTTAAAGTTCACTACATATTCCCTTTGAAAAATTAACAAAATAACTTCAAAAATTAGACATGATGATGATCATAAATATACAAAGAAAAAATTTTTAGCATTTTTGAATTTCGACAAATTAGCGGTTTCACTGTGAAACCAGTGAACAGTAATGGTCCATTTTTCTTATTCAAACTAACCAATCTAAAAGACTATTTAGAAAAAGAAATCTAATATTCTAAGGCCATAAAACTTTTATATTTTAATGAAATTATTTAAAGAAAAGTAATTTTATAAGTTTTAATTATTTTTTTAATTTGTTTGCCCTTTTATAATTTTAATACAAATTTGGACATAAAATTACATATATTTTGTATTACATAATATAATATAATATACTGCTTATATAATGTATAAGCTTGATACACACAGCGCAAATTAATCATTAAAAGAAGTTAAATATATGCAAACTTATAACTAAAAATGTCATATATGTAGAAAATTTAAAAAGGATATCATTTTCAGTCCTTGGAAAATTTTTCGAAACTTGTCACATTATCATTACTTTTTGCTATCATGCATAATCCGACATCACAGTTAGAGCACATCTTTGCATTTGGTTGGAATGTGGCCAACATTTTTAGGTTTGTCCGTTTCAAAAACCGTATGTTTCCTGAATTTCAGTTCACAGGTTCAGAATAAGAATTATACGCAAACCGTTTTTCAGGAAATTTTTGATGTTCTATTGACACAAGGCCTGTTATTAAATCTAACCGGAAACTTTTCAAATTGTTATAGTATGGGATTGTCTCACTGTGCATCAGAGACCAAAGAATCTATGAATTGACAATTTTCATAAGAAAAAAATGAAAAAAATATACGGGGCCACCATTTTTTTGATCTTCTGTCTATCGGTGAAATCGGTGAAGGATCTTGAAGGGATGTTATTTCATCTGAGGGCTCACTTTGTTCTGTAAAAGGGATATTTCGGATCTTTACAGACGCTTTATTTTTCCAACTAACTTTAAATATACGAGATGGTCATGGCACACTTATGTCATCTTTTTCCTCATCAATATCGGTATTTTTACTTGAAGAGGACTTTGCAGTCATAACATCCTCTGCTTCACTCAGCGATGATTCATCAGATTCAATATCAGAAGGTGAGTTGTGAAATACTTCCAGAGCTTCTGGAATGGTTAATCCTTTTCTTGGCATTAAAAAAAATTACCAGAAATTATACGAAGAAGTACTTAAAACATCTTATCACCAATATTAAGAAATATAAGAAAACGCTGGATTGATATTTCTGTCTTCTCTGAGAACAGCCCAATTACAAAATGCCTAAGGAAAATTTGTCTTTGAGCTCATAGCTCTAAAATATTGTAGCGTCAGCTCATTAGCACAACTCACTCAATCTATACATGTCAAGATTGACGTATGGAGTTACTTGACCAAATGGACCATTGTGTCTCCATAAAAGGCACCCGTGGTGTGTCCCTTACGTTTTTGATGTGTGAACTGTCTCGGAGAATGTTTTTGAATTAGCTACTGCTTATTTTCTTCACAACTAACAGACACCTGTTAGTTCAAACGATATATAGGAAGGAAACTACAAGTTATAACCCCTCTGTGTTGATTCCCCCTCCCTATCCTATTGATTTAGCCAATTTGAATAGAAATGTACTGGTGCCAAGCATAATCTCAGAAGCAAACTCAGTGAAAATGTCATATCAGGAATTATAGCTTCCAGATGTTAGATACAAGCCCATGTCGGGATAGACAGCAGAGAAGTGCCGGAAAATTATTCACACGTACCCATGGAATGCGATTGAGGTCGGAGGGGGGGGGTTGCAAATGTGTGGTTTTGACAATGAGAGGTGGCGAGGAATGTGAAAGTGACCCGTTCCTGGAGATTACCGTCCCTTACTGGAGTTGGGTTTCGGAGTGAAACCACAAATTTTAATTTCATTTTTCGACTCTTCTGTTTACTTATCAAAATGACTGAAAGTTGTAATCAATAATTAAAAAGAAGTATGGTAAGACCTCATGCTATAATTTAAAATAACTATTTTTTTAATATTTTTTAAAGCTAATAGAATTTACCAAAGTTAAAGAGACGTCAATTTTTTTCTATTTAAAAGGTTTCAATCGTTAAATATAGCCATAATTTTGTCATCTATTGATAGGAAAAAGAAAAAAAAATGAAAACAATACTTATTGGGAGAAAAAAATTTTAAATTTTATTTTTTTAAAAATGTTTAATATGTGGTTTTGATGTGAAACCACTGAATGTGTGTTAAAGGGTTAAACAACAACAACAAAAAAAAAGTAAATGAAAGCGGGAACTCTCGCCCTCAGAAGTATTACGTGGATGGAATTTAAGACTGCACAGTACCCTACAAATTTCATATTTACCGAAAACATTTTTCTTTCACATTTTCTTGTGGCTCATATCATTAAGAAGCTTGCCACCAAATTTCAGATTTGTTTATAAATTAATCTTTAAGATATTTGAAGTTTTCTGATCTAAGGTTTTGGTTTCGGTTTCATTTTAAAGCATTTCTCCCCTCTTAAATAGAATTAATTAGTAATAGTTTTGAGCCCAATTAACTCTTTAAGTGAGAAATGTTTATTAACTCCTATTTTTATTGCTAAAATAAGTTCTGCTTGATTATGTTTTGAGTTTTTTGAATTCTCATAGTTATTTAATTAAAATTGTTGTTTCAAAAAATAGTTTATTAAACTTATTAGTTTTATCATTAATTTTTCCTTTTGAGAAAATGTCATGGCTAAAACTTTCTCTGGTTTCTATGAGAAAAAATATTTCGAAGAGATCGAATACTACTGAAAATGATGTATCTAAAAATCACAGCCCTCAGCTGATACTACAATTAGACTTACAAATACAAGTATTCTGAACTCAAGTATTGCAGATGAAACTGGATATTTCCTTGATGTACTCCCAACTACGTTATACTAAACATTTTGTTGTACTGTATTTTTGTATTTTAAAGTCGGGACACAAGAGCTAAACTTCCTAAACTGCCAGATTTAATTTTTATTATTAAAATTAATTTTAAAAAAATTAAGATTAAAAATTAAATTTTATGAACAAACCTGGCTATTTTTAGCTTAAGTTAATATCATTATTATGTTCTACATAAATGCTTTATGTTTCAAAACTTTTGTCAAAATATTAGGTTAAGATTAAGATGAATATATATAACTTGTCGTCGCAAAAAATGCTATCAAGATTATGCAAAAAGATATTTTGAATTAAAAAAATTATTTCCAGTCATATTTATTTAAATTAGTGCTTTAATGTAAAATATACATTGGAAAATAATATAGTAAAAAATTAAAGCTTTCAGGGCTATATAGGTTTTTGATTTTTGCATTTACAAACTTTAGATGCGTTTTTATCAGACTTACTATTTTGAAGATACAAGTGCTTTTTAACCCCTGAGGGGCTTTTTTTTTGTTCGTCATAGAGCCTTGAGTTTTTTTTATATATATATACTCCGAAACGTATGTTCTATAAAATTAGTATGGCTTTAGGGCTCAGATCACTAGTTATTTTTTTAAAAAATATTAAAGTTACTATCATAAAAAAAATTTCTTGTCCTTTTCATTCTTTTCTAGAAAAATAATCATTAAAATCAGAAAGGGAAATATTTTCCAACCCATGCTAACCTTTTTTTGCAATAATATAAAAAACATAAAAAAAATTGAAATGACTAAAATATTTTTAAAAGTGAGCATTTTATATAAAAGCTTGAAAAAACTTCAAAAATTCTTAATTTTTTAAAATTGTAAGACAATGGCTGGTCAAACTGACATTTTACTTTCAGAATCAACTTAATAATATATTCTGAATATGAAACATAAATTATTTTACTGTTACTGTCTCCAAAATAATTTTTTGGGGGAAAAGGATTCTGTGCAGCCTTAAGGTATCCGACTATGTTCGGAACGTGATTTAAAAAAAAACGCATAAAAGGATAATTTTCATGATATTTAGTCACTTAGATTAGAACACATGTATAAAATTGTTTTAAGGACATTTTGACAAAAAAAAAGTTATTTAAATACAATATTTCGGCAAAAATTAACTTAGAATAACCCCTATTCAAAATGTTCTTCTTTTGTGGAAAATGCTTCTATTATAATAATATTTTGCCTGTATATAGCTCAGACCTCTGTAAAGAGGCTCAAAAATGAATTTTGAAACATTCCCATTATTTTCAGAGTTACAAACCGTTGAAACAAATATCGGCGTTTTTTTCTTAAAATTTCTCCCCTCTGTTGTCGTAAAACATAAATAAACCCACTTTTAATTTATATATTTCACAAATTCTAGTTGAGCCTCTGTACAGAGGTCTGAGCTATAGACAGGCAAAATATTATTATAATAAAAGCATTTTTCACAAAAGGAGAATATTTTGAAAATGGGTCATTGTATGTTCATATTTTGTCAAAATATTGTGCTTAAATAATTTTTTTATTGTAATACTATTCTTAAAACAATTTTATATACATTTTCTAATCTAAGTGACACTAAATATCATAAATATTATCCATTTATATGCTTTTGCATAATCACGGTTTCGAATGTAGTAGAATACTTTAAGTAGTCATTTAATAGTCATAATAAAAGTATTCGTTTTATGAATATATCTCTTTCTTTGATACATTCTACCATATGAGGGTTTTCCGACTTATTACTAACTTAAGTATTTATAATAATCAATCAAATAATTAGCTTGACGAGTCTTAGCTAGTACTTAGCTAATCGTCCTAAATTGACTTCATTTTCTACTTTTATTTGGACTCTGGTAGCATCAACAGTTATATTTCTAATGCTTTAACTTCAGCATGATAACACAGGCCAAAATCTCTCTAGCTTCCCTCCACACTTGACTTCAAATGACAACTCATCTTCACATAAATTGCGGTTCCTTAACAAAAAGGTGGTTTTATAATCATACAATGTTTAACATGAATTTTTCCTAGAGGATTAGTACGAATCGCGAATTCCATTACAAATACTTTCACATTTTTCGAGTGCCAAATTTACTTTTCTTAGTTTTTTTTTCCACATACTTTTAGACAAATGACACATATTGTATGTAATAAAAATATTTATATTTATTTATCTTTTAAGTTTAAAGATTAAAAGTTTTTTTTTTTTTCAAATTGGAGATGTATATTTTTTTAATTTAAAAAAAAAAAATTCCTAAGAAGCGCAATTCTACTTATATTAGGATTTGTAATTCAAAAGATAAACGCTAAGCATTGAGAAAGTTTCGTCGTAAGAAGAGCTACTTGATTACTAATGAAGAAGAAAAACATTTGAAGAAACTTTAAAATTAAAGAAAAGTTTCTTTTAAATATATTATAAATTTGCATGGGAAGAATGCTGATTACTGCATTTTGATGTTTTTGTGAAAGCCTAATTGATTTTGAAATTTTATGATCCATGTACAGATCATATTTAACAATTGTTTAAAATCTTTTTTCTTAAATTACAGAAAGCCGTATGTCTTGGAAAGTTTTAGGAAATAGTAATAGTAAACGTTTTTAATATTATTAGATTATACTGTCAAATTGATTTTGAAAAAAATTGAATTTGTCAACCCGTTATTAAAATTTGGTTTTTAAGAAGTGAAAATTTTGAAGCATTTATTTATTTATTTTAGTTTTTATAAATTACTCAATTTTTTTTAATACTATGAGTTACTTGATGTAAATCATATTACTTGCATTATTGAAAATAAACAAGAGAGTGAAATTAAAAATCCAATTTTGTTTTGAACATACATAACTATTGTCCTAACTAAGTGTGAAAAAAAACATAAACATATAAAAAAATAGCAAGTTTTATATTTTGCTCCAAAAATAATTAGAACTCACTCTCAAACCTTTGTTCATAATAACTATTATAGGACATACATGAGTATATATGAAAAAGTTATCAATAAAATAGCTCAAGACTATAAAAAAAAAAATCTTAATGGAATATTTGCTTCGCTAAAAGCATGTCTGAGAAAAACGTATTTCAAATGTGCAGAGGCTCAGTTTTTTTTTAATTTTATAACATGCTGAAATCGATTTCCTAGAGGGTTCACTGGATTACGGACCATTATAGGTAAACAAAGTCCCATTTTGGAATTATTAGATCTACATACTTTAACTCCT
The DNA here is from genome assembly GCA_019973955.1 of Trichonephila inaurata madagascariensis. NCBI lineage: Eukaryota > Metazoa > Arthropoda > Arachnida > Araneae > Nephilidae > Trichonephila > Trichonephila inaurata. Next base: position 76,634 of record BMAV01018983.1, read on the forward strand.
TAACTGTCACCGGTGTATATATCAGACTCTCTCAACCAGTGCGTTATGAGCACCTGTCGTATATATGCGTCTTTCGTAATTGCGTACTTTTTTTTGCTCTGCTATCAGAAAAACTATTCCGATAACTGAGGAATGTAAATGAAATGAAATTGATAGTATCTGTGGAGGATTTACGTATTCCAGATAAAAATTTGCTGATTTCAGTCTTTTCTTTACCCCCCTCCCCCCAATATATCGCATATACGCGCCATTGAGATAAATGGGGGCACTGGAAGCGTAAATTTATTCGGTAGTTAAAGGATTGAATTTGTCAAGTATTATTTCAATTCCTACAATTAGCTCACACTCTCTATATATTTATTTATCTTGGTGGAATTTCAATTGTTAATAAAATACATTTTAAAGCACTTATTTGAGCTGAAATTTTATGTACATGATTATTTTGGATAAAAAAAGCAATTTAATTATAATTAATAAAAATCAATTGATTAAAACTAATGAGTTAAAGAATTACAAATACAGCCACGTTGGTATCATTTTTGACAACTTAGCGACCCTTTTGGCGACTTGTGTCAAAACTTGAAAATGTTTTTTTCTCACGTTCTAAAGCATTTAGTTGAACTGAAATTTTATGTACACGATTGTTTTGGATGACACTACGATACTTTACTGATAATTAATAAAAATTAATTACCAATGAATGTTTAGATTCTGCCATATGTATATAGATATTTATATTAATTGTAACTATTTAATAAAAAGTAGCTAAAATAAATTTTTTCTTTGTTGATCTAAGTAGGAATTGACAAACTTTTTTTTTATATATATTATTTTATCTGGTGGTGTTCTTGATTACAGATCTGTTGAAATAGGGTTTGCAGAAATCGAATTCAAAGGGGTTACAGAAGCGTAAAAGAAAAATATACTTCAGTTTCAGAAATAAATATTTTTGTTATTTTTAAATCAAAAAACGAAATTGATCCCTTTATAATCACATATTTGTGCTTACGTGGAAAACGATGACATTGGGGAGCGAATCGCGTAACTTTTAATCGGCAGTTAAAGGGTTAGTTAAAAATCGTACAAACTATCAAGATAAGGGTTAATTTTTGTTTATAATTTTATGTATAACAAGCACATTGGTTCACTGTTAATTACTAAACTTGTTAACTTATTATTGCTATAAAATGCATTTAACATTTTAATAATGCAGCATTATTGAACAAGTGCGATAACTTTAAAAAAAATTTTTTGTTTTCGACTTTTCAACATGCTCAAGCCTTCTCGTAGATTTATCACGCCTTCCTAGTTGGGAGCAGCCCACAGTTTGAGAAACGATGCCGTAATTTTTACGTATATTTTAATTATTATACATATATTATTGTGCAAAAGTGTTTTAAGAGATGTGATTTGTCCATGGTACTGAAATACTTCACATCTGGGATTTTCTTTGTTGTGAAGGCGGTAATGTTTCTTTGAATGGCAGAAGTTTAAATTTTTTAAAATATTCGATACAGAACAGAGATTGGCAGAGCAATGTGCAATTTGTTGCTTCAGAAGAAATAAAAAAAAAAAGAAATATACCTCAAAAATGTCGATATTATCTCTGTCCCCATTGCAATGTATGGTTTAGTACTATACACCATGTTTCATATTGTGTGTACATGTATGCAGGATGCGACAAAAGAACTCGGGCAAATTTCTTGTCTCCTAGAATAGCTAATGAATTTTTTTTTAGTTGGTGTTTGTTTTCATGTTTCTTTATCTAACACTTTGATAAGGAAATATGTTTAAATATATTTCTTAGTTTTTACTTTGATGTATGTGTTTTTGATAATGTCGATCAAAAGGTCTGCTATTTTAAAGTTGTTTCAGCAAGGAAAACAACAGTTCGTTTTCTGAATGTACCTCGGCAAACAGTGTCTGGTACAATCTGCCGTTTCAAAGAGCTTGGTAATGATAGTCGACGTGCAAGAAATGGGCTAAAACGCACTGTAAACACTTCAAGGAATAGTAAGGCATCAAAAAGCGTGTCCAGATAAATCCGAGGGATTCTAAGAGACATATCACTCGTGACATGGGAAAAAGTGACAGGTCATTGATTCGAATAGTAAAAAACGGTGATCGGACTGACACCTTACAAGTTTCAAAAAGTTTAACATCTCACTTAAAAAAAACAAACTCGTACGGCTCCGAAGATGCCAAAAACTTTTGAAATGGTTCTCAAGTCAGCGCTGGGAGAGATTCCTTTTCACTAATGACTCCCAAACGTTCACTGCTAACGTTCCAAAACGAAAGAATCTGGTATGTGGACGCTCCAAGTATCTCGGCAATTGTTGAACATCGCCAATATCCAAAGTTGGGCATGGTCTGGGTTAAAATTTGAACAATTTGCAAAACACTTTTGGTTTTTGTGGAAGAGGGTGTTAAATTCAATCAAAAAGTGACCCATAGGGACATTATTGAAGCTTCTGTACTTCCGTGGGACCAAAAGCTATTCGGAAATGCAAAATGGACAATTGACAAAACTCTGCATCAGTTTGCTAGGCCAAAAAGACACACGAGTGGTGCAAGGGCAAATTTTCCAGACATAATATCCTCTAAACATTGACCACCCTACTCGCCTGTTCTCAATCCCATGGATTACAGTGTATGGTCTATTTTAGAGTACAGGACCTGCACTAAACCACGCAAAACTTCGAACTCTCTAAAGCAATCTTTTCTGCGGTAATGGGGTGTATTTAAGGTAAAAATTTCTGCAAGCGTTTGTACCTCTGCATTGCTGCAAACGGCAATCACGAAACCAGTTAAATTTATTTATTAGTACGAGTGTACTCTTACTATTATTTGTTATATTTTGTTAATTTCTTAATTTTGTATAAAGTTGTATAAAATATTCTTTGTCCGGGTTTTTTTTTATTTTTTGCATCAGCCTGTATATATGCGCGCAATGTTCAAATGTTTGAAAAAGAGGTATGAACAGGAAATTTCTACTGTAAGTATGGAGAAAATGTGACTATTTTTTGGAACATTTTGCGTGATCAAACTGACCGTTTAAGGGATTAAGGTCGTTGAGGAACTTCCAAACCTCTGTCCGAGTTACAACGTATAATGCATTGCTGTTCACCTAACGCAGGGCATTGGATCAACCTCGTTGCCATCTAGCGCAGTGATTCTCAAAGTTTCAAAATACTCGCGACCCAAAATTCAGTCATAATTTCATCGCTCTCCCCTCATATAATAGCAATGTATATTTAATTTAATACTATTATGATACTAAAACTATATATATATATATATGATACTACTTTAACCTCTTAAGTACCACCGGCGTATATAAACGTTTCACTAAACCAAATTGTTTATTTCCCCTCACATATATATACGTCTTTCTGAAGTACGATCTTTTCTGTGCACTACTATCTATAAAATTATTCCGAAGGCTTTGGAATGCAATAAAATGATCTTGATAATGTTTACGAAGGATTTACTTATTTGAGATTATTTTTGCTCCTTTATTCCTCCCACCCCCTAATACATCACATACGCGGGCCTATGTGGAAAAAGGTTGGCATTGGATAGCGATTCACGTAACTTTTCATCGGCAATTAGGGTTTTATTATAAACCTTAATAATTATCAAGGGAAATGATAAATAATTCTATATGTGACCATCCCGTGGGGTCACTTGTATTTATTAAACTTGTTCTTAACTTAGTATTGTTAACTTAATTATAAAATTTATTGTGTAGCAATGATATATTTATTAGTGTAATATAAAAGTGTAAATGTATATTCTATTTTTTATATATTATGTCAGAATGTATTTTGTTTTTTTACTTTCAGTAAATTAATAATTTTTTTAAATAATCATTTTTTTTCGAATTTTCAATATGCTCGCGCCCCCCTCGTAGAGTTGTCAGACCCCAAGGGGGAGGGCGTGCCCCACAGTTTGAGAAACGCTGATCTAGTGTTATTTAATGTATTGTATAGAATTCATTATACAATGTTTACGTTCAAATTACCCAGACAGTACAAATACAAATGAAACAATTTATATAAAATTAGGTAATTAAAGAAATTTCAAAGAATTAAGGTTGCTTATATATATTAATTTTGAAAATAAAGCGACATGATAAATAATGAATGCTTTCCTGGGTGAGATATTTTTTCTAATTCCTCAACAAATTAAATTTTTAAATGACCACAAGAAAACTGAAACCTCTTCAAAATAACCAACCTGTGAAGGATAGATTCATAATTGGAATTCCACACAGTTTTCTGTTTTAATAAACTAAGTTACCAGATTTCGACGGCCATTTTTGCATTTTTATTTCAAAAATCCGTTTTTTTTTATTTTGGAGGAATGCTATTTTGTATTTTAAAAATTATATGGCATGCTAATTTGAGTTTTAAATCTTATTCATAAGTTTTGAATGCCATGAATATATTAATTAGACTGATGTTTTCTTTTTTTATTTTTATTCCTTTCCCTGAAAAAAAAGAACTCGCTTTACGATATATATTCTTTAAATTCGTTGAATAATGTAATATCTGCACGTACGAGATGCCGTTTCATAAGCAATTTTCTGCCTTGAGGAATTTTATCTTCATAAATATGGGGGAACTAACGCTATTTTTACGAAAATAATAAACATTGATTAGCAGTATCTACCCCCATTATCCAGTTTGTTATTCTGGGGCATTATAGATCATTTTCATATACATCCTTTTTCGTTCTTTCTCAACGAATGGAATTTTAAAAAAAAACATATTTTTAGCTTGAAATTTGTGCGGAAGGAATATGTGTGTGTAATTCAAAATTACTTTTTACATGAAGCAACGATGAAGAGTTCTTTAAAACTTTCCCCTTTTGATTTTCCTTTGCTTTTAACCAAGAATGTTGTCAAAATGTTTTTTGAGGATTGGTGGGGCTTCATACTTCGAATCACATATCTCAAAATTAATTTAAAACTTTATTATTTATTTTCAAGGTGAAGGGAATGTTTGAGAGGAGAAGGAAATTTGGAATATTAATATTTTTTTTAAAGAAAATTATGAAAAAATAATCGCGTTGATTAAAAAGGCGCTTTTTAGGAATCCGGTGCAAAAAGCAAATATTTATGATTTTTTACTAAGAAAATTACATAAATATTATGAAGCTCAGATTTATGGGGATATATTACGAATTTCATTGTAGTTAAGGGAACATACCATTTAAAAACAAACTACAAGATAACGAATAGTTATATATAGTCTCTTAGGTAAAAACGAAATTTATAAATTATCTTGTAATACACAATCAATGGATTTATTTTATGGAAAATGATTGGGGTTGAAAATTTCAGCAAAAATTCGTCACGGAATATATAATTTAAGGCTTAAATATAAGAACATTGAGAAAAACTTTCTACTTTTTATATATTACATGTAAAATTTCATTGTTAGTTTAATTTGCAACATTCATGAGAAATACTTTCAGCATTTTATGTAAAACTGAATGTTATGAAGAATTGCAAAATTGTGAAGGAAAAATACTTGTATACACATTTGTAGGAGAAGGGCACCTTCCGTTCCGAAACCGGGTATGTTAGCCACCATGCCAAAGCGTTCGTCATCGCATGGAGGTTATTACAGGTTTATATAGATATCACAACCCCCTCTTCCCCCTGTCCAATAATTTCGCGAATAGGCGAACGAACGATACCATGTTTGTGTCGGGTAGTTGCGAGCAGTTGCGTCATACGTACGTGTCGGCTTTGTAGGTTGCGTCATCATATGTGACGGCTTGTGGGTTGCGTCATCCTGTCTGACGGCTTAATTGCGTCATGTGTCTGGCGGCTTGGTTGCATTTGAGGTGGTTAGACAGAGCCACGACTGATGTGGTTCTCTTTGCCCGGACATTGTCACTAATGAAGGAGGATTAGAGCTGGGCACCTTCCGATCCGAAAACGAGTATCTTAGCCACTTTGACAAAGCAATCATCATTGGATGGAGGCTATTACTGATTTATATAGATACCACTCCTGCTACATAATATAATAATAGGTCTACATATTAAAGGGAGAAGCAGGAGTTGATTTCTTTTATTTCTGTGCTCATTCTTTGATAACTAAATATTATATTTAATATTTAAAAAAAATAATTTAAGATTTAAGAAGCGAAAGGCATGATAACTTAAAAACTCATTGCCTTATCACAACAGCATGCCAAAAATGCGCTTTTAAATTTTTTTAATGAATACTAAGAAGTGATATTTATTAATAACACTGAGAAGATACTAGAAAATGCTACAAATAATGTGACAAATGGCTTAAAATAATTTTAATATAACATTTTATGTGCTTAGGAAAGTTTTAAAAAGCCGTTGAGGTTCAACATTAAACAATCAGTTCGATCACAAGTTAAGTCTTAGTCAGTATAACACCAGCATTATAATATACAAAACTACTTTTTAGAAGGTCTTTGAATGTAAACAATCAGTATTCGGCAACCAGCAGAATGGTTATTTGAATCGCCATCCCGTCGGTCAGCAGCCGTCCCTGCACGCTTTAGATGGGTGGAACGAAAAGGGATTCCAAATTGGGTTAGTCACTAAGCATTTCAATTTCTGTCCTTTGTTGCTGTTGTTTCAAATTCCATTGGAGAAGGAAAGCCTACATCAAGTCCATTTGACCTTTCCGCATAAGAATATCACAAGCCAAATCTTGATCTCTAAACACTTATCCCAGGGAAATGCCTCAGCAGTCCAGAAGAAGGGGCTAATGCATATTAAATATGTTGATGCTCAAACGTCCTCACTTTAGTGTGGTGGGGAAATTAGAAGAGTTGATGCCAGCTCAGGTGTCATCCTGGTTACTTGACCAAGGTTCAAAATTACGATGTCCATCGCTGAAAGCCTACAAGTAGCTGAATAGTGCGATGTCAGTTCACTCACTTAATAAGCTAAACCTTCATCTAGTGGTCAATTTCTGGGTCGCCATTTTGGTGTAAAGTTGTTGGAGGAGGAAGAATATCCCCCGTATCATTGTGATGGTTAAGATTGCATGGTGTGTGTGTGATTAGAACTACTCACCTTCAAGATTCCGGAGAAGACACTCTGTACACTTTAGACGACTAGAATGGAAAGGTATTCCTATTCGGGGCAGTCATTAAGCGTTTTTATTACAATTATTTCTTGGTTTTAACTTACAAGAGAAAAGGTCATAGCATGCTTTATAAATATAGCGTTGCATTAAAATCTGTATTTGGTTCTACAAATATGTCTTCGAAGTTCTTAAAAACCTCTGACATCACAAAAAGAGTATCTCAGATCATTTTGAAAAGTTTATTTCTGCACGATTGATTAGCTAAGAAAATTACCCATGATCGCTCTCTCTCTCTCAAACTGAAAGTATAAAATAAATAGCTCCTAACACAAATACTTTTAAAAATACTGCCGTTGTCTAACAATAATACTATGTATTGAAGTATTTAATGTCTCTTTATAATAGGAGAAAACTAAATAATCATAGCATGAAACACTCATTACCAAAAAACTAAATGGAATAAAAAAAATATAAATTAAAGATTCCGTTCCTAAATTTTGAGTATTCAAATAGTTTCTGGATTTTTCAATAATTTCGCAACTACACTTTAAACTCGCTGGTACTTTTCCGAATGCTTATTCTTTTGGGGGGATAAATGGTTAGAGGGTGCTTGAAAACTCATTTACAGATTTTTCTTTATGTAAAATTTGGAGCAATGTAGATTTGTGAACTTTAATAGCTTGAAGTGCTTTTATAATGGTGCTTCTCCTACTAAGGGGAATACGCCTAAGTGTTTCAAATTTTTTCTTTATAATTTTTGCATTTATCTCCCTAGTTTTCTTTTTTCGACAAAAAAGCATTAAAGAAAGATATACCTCGACAGTTATATTCGGAAAACCTTTACCAAATTTTCAGCGTGGCTATTCAGTTGCAGATATGTGCTTTTTCATCTAGCATAATAGCACATTTCTGTAACTTTTCTTTTTCTATGCATATTAAGAACTGGACAAACTATCGATCTTTGCTTGAAAACTTTGCTCTCTTTTTTATAATAATGTGATTGACTGTGTTGATATTTTAACCAATATATATGTTTCTGTACTAACAAAAAATTTGAGATGAAATACCTTATCTGAGTATAAACTTATCACATATAACTACCTAGATTATTTATCCTGAGTGTGCTGTTTTATACTTAAAACTTGTTAGAAGTTTTCTAAGGAAATTTATGTTTTTCAAAACGTCTTAAGGTTTTATAGCTTTTTAACTCTTCATATTCATTATTGATTTTTACTCTCAATGTTTTTTTGTGTTTTTTCGTGCGTTGCTTTTTGTGTTGCCCTTCTAAAGTTCCCTTCCTACCCCTTAATATGTACTTTTTAACTACTTCTTTAATACTTGATACTGGTTTTTCCGTAACTGAAGTTTTCTTCCTGTAGTGTGTACTTTCTTCTAATAAAGAAATAATTAGAACACATTTCCTACTTTTGTTACAAAATGTGCTTCTTACACGGTATAAACTTTTCTATGCCTTCGTTTTTTTGTTATTTAATTTTTTTATACAGAGTGCTTCGACAACAATCATGATGCATTCAATATCCTTCCATATGCAAAATTTTATGACGTTACTTTAAAAGTATGGTGACCATCCTCAAAAGTTCAGTTTTAAGAATAAGTACAGTTAAGTATAAAAATAGATAAAAAATTCAAATAAATTTTTTTGAGCCCAAATTATTTTGTATGTAATTTTCTACAATCTCACAAAATGTGTAATCTCCAAGTTAAAAAAAAATAATAAATAAAAAATCAGAGTTATGCTAATTTTTATGTTCTCTTCTATTCACATCCCAATGGCAATTAAAAATTTTAAATGGATTTTTCTCCGAAAATAAATTATTCATTTATTTTCATTTAAAATGTCAATTTTTTTTTGCTTTTTTGATTGTGCCTTATGCTTTGAAATTTTATTTTCACACCTTTTTCAAAATCACGTAACAAAAATTGGTATATATTTTTGAATCATAGCAACATTTATTTTTTTTAAAAAAAAAGTTGAACTTCGATTTATCACATTTTTAAGGCTGTTTTCGGCAAAAGTACGAGAGCCTGAACTAAATGCGGAGCACATTTTCAGACAAAAAAATACCTCAATTGTCATGAAAATTTGCAACAATATTACTTATGCATTTTTTAACAATATAGTGTTTCTAAAATTTCAAAGTAATTCCGTGAATGTCATTTTTTTTTTCATTTTAACACGTGAAAGGACAGATCATTTAACATTACGCTATAGGAGAAAAAACGCGAAACACATTTTTTGCCAGAAAAAAAAAAGGCTCGGCTCGGACAAAAAAGAGAATTATAATATATGTTGTTCTCTAAGTGATATAGTGTAGCCAGAATATAATATTAATTCTTCATTTCTTTTATATCTGAAAAAATGTACCTAATTCGGGTCTTACACTTTAACAATAACCGAAAACAGCCTTAAGAATATTTCATTAAGATTTCAGAAGAAAAAAAAGTATGTATATCAATCATGCTAACAGTAAACCCCCAACAAACCCTTATTACAGTGTTTCTTAAACTGTGAGGCACCCCCTCCCCCTAAGGTGGCGTGGTAACCCTACAAGGAGGGCGCGAATATATCGAAAAGTAGAAAACAAAAGTTTATTTAAAAAATTATTAATTTACCTAATTGAAGCAAAACAAAATACATTCTGACATAATAAAAAATAAAATACACATTTACACTGATATACGAGTAATATACTAATAAATGCATCACTACTGCACATTGTGTTTCATAATTAAAGAGTACTAAGTTAAGAACATGTTGAATAGTTACCAGTGACCCTATGAATAAGTCATAATTTCCTATACAAAATTTAATTCTTATCTTGATAATTTGTACGGTTTATAAATAAAGTCGTATATTGTAGTCGTACGTCGAAGTATATTAATATAGAATTAAGGACATTGTTATTGCATGGAGGGGGGGGGAAGATTAAAATTATGATTGAAAACTGGTTCGCAAATATAGAAAGTTTGAGAAGCACTGTCTTATTATAAATAACTTGAGGTATTTGTTAGTCAAATTTTATGTGTTAACTTCAGTGATTATAGTAAGGGTAGTATTCCAAATACCTTCATAAATTTTAAAACTCTTCTTTAAAAAATTAAGTGGATAGTGTTTTAGGAACAAAATGAGTTTTACGTAATCCATATACATTGGTTCCAAGCAAAAAAAACGTTTGAACCATTGAACCTAAATTTTTTTATTAATTGATATTGATTTTATTTTAAAATATATAAATTTTGGATCGTATGAAATAATTAATGAAGACTTTATATATATATATATATATATATAGGCTAATTCTCTACAAACAATAGATAACATCCAAACAATAACATTCGAAAAACACATAGACAGTAGGAAAATCACACAATGAAGGACATATGAGTAATCGAGATAAAAAATTATAAAATGGATGCTGCAGTGTTATAAACATTACTGACTTAAGACAGCTAATATATAAAATAATTTATATAAATGTGGGGTTGAGCATGCTTTTTGGCCAGCCAACCTTCTCCCTTTTATGTAAATAACACTGAGCAAAAACCAATAGAAAATAATATATATATATATATATATATAAGAAAAACTGAATTATATTAGACAGCTGTCTTCCAGAAAATATGGATGGCTATTCTTATGGAAATCAAATGCCGTTGCATATTATCCAACAAATAAAGAAATCAGATGACATTCAGTAATATTCGGATGCAATATGGTTGAGATGAAAGATCTAATTCTGGAAATTAGGGGAAAATTGTATGAGATCTACGAATGTGTCACTCTGTCACGGGAATGATGCAGGTTCTAAGAGGTTTCTCGAGCCATCACGTCAAGCATGAATACGTTAATTCCAGAAAAATATGTGTGAAGCTGCGAAATCAAAGTTGATAATAGACATAGAACTGATCATATCAAATTCTTTTGCTCAAACAAAATAAATAATATCACGAACTATATGTGAAACGGTTTATTTAAATGAGCTCTGAAATAAATGTTTCAAACTATACAGTATTATCTATTATTTTCATTAATATGCTGTCATATTCAAATTATGACATATAAACTACCGTTTTTAAAATTTAAGTTGCCATCGATTGTAAGCAACACCAGAAATTTTCAATACTTGTTTGTGAAGAAATAAACATAATGTAAAAATGTTTATGTATATCCGATTATTACGAAATTAAAATCTAAAAAAATGAGAATAAGATATGAATAAATAATTTATTTGACTAGAATTAAATTTTTTAAATACATACATGAACCGGTAATTGCTGTAATATTTGTAAAATATTCAATTTTCTCCATTCGTAGAACCCCCCCCCCCCCTTCCATTCTATGCCGCAACCAATATTCAGTAGCATTAATACTAAAAAAATACAGCAAGTTAGATTCGAATAAATAGGGTATGTAAAAATATTTGAGCTATGAAATAAATTATATTGTGTACAAAATAGGTGTTATATGAAATGTGATTTAGCTTGGTCGTTCGATGAACTAAAGTCTCTTAATAGTTAGACATACATTTATGTATTCCATAGATCTTTTCTAGTGAGTCTCGCTTAGGATTCTCCCACAAAGTATGTTTCTATTTTACCACACTTTCAGTAATTCGAGTCTTAGATGTCCCATTTTTTACTATCTCTTTCAGAATCTCATTTTTGTACATCGCAAAGAGCTTGTACTTATAATCAAAGTCATAAAGTATGTGATCAGAGGTTAAAGAAAGGGAAGTAAAGGCTTGAAAGAACCTCTTTACATCTTGTAAAATGCAGTTAATGTATACAATAGTAGACAAGAGACTTACACATCGTCGTCTAATTTACATTGCAATTGCATATAAGCAGTCCGCAGTGTTCGCTATACACTCAAATATTTTTCTACACGGTCATTTTTTTACACGATTTTAAAATCACATGGTACACGAATTTAACCAACTTTTATTTAAAATTGGGGATTAGGGCTCTTTAAAGAGGATGATTGGACCAATTAAAGACAGTGTATGTTAATAAAGACATCGATAATGACATAGTCGAAGGTAAACTTATGCTATTACCAGCTGATTTAATTCACAAGCGTCATGATCCTGACCTTACTAATGATCCTGTCATAAAACGTACATTATAATGTCAACGTAACCATATATTTTGAGTAGCATGGTATCTAGAACTATGTAAGAAGAAAAACAAAACAGTAGCTAATAAAATATTTATTTTGCAAGATGTATTTTATTTGGGGGGAAAAGTGAATGAACAACATTTTATGATACAAAAAGGAAAAAAAAAACAAACTGTTATTTGAATTCTGACAATTTTCCGCGTAACATCCACATCTAATATTAAACTGCCCATATACACCCTGTATGGAAAATTATTTTAAAATGTCATGTTTCTAAATCAATTATTTAGTGTTGAACAACTTTAAGCGTTGATTACTGAATTCTAAGTTGCTTAAAATTATAAGGTTCATGGGTAGGTGATAATTGATTCGGACAGAAATTGGCGGAAGCATTCATTAAGAAATAATTAAAGAAAGCGATGGTTATTACAAAGCATGCGTGTTCCGAATTCTCTGACCAAAAGCAGTTCTGATGTTGACAGGATTCTAAAACGTTGTTTACCCTTATAAATTGCTATTTTATGAAAATTCACGAATAAAGTACTGATATTTATTCTTCGAAAATTAGATTTAGTTCTTTGCTTTTTATATATTACAGATGCCTATTTAAACAAAGTATTTTTTTGCATGTGTTTGAGAAATTAAACCACATTTCGGCCCTAAGCTGTAGATGGAATAACCCCTGATGACCTTGAGTGCTGTTTTCGAACTTGACAATTTGGACTGTTCTTCGGGTCTGGAGATCACTCCGTGCTTGCATTAGACCAGGAGTGTCCAACCCAAATGACCTTGCGGGTCACTTCGGAAAAACATTATAACCTCGTGGGCCCCACATAAAAATATGTACCTTTATATCAGATTTGGAAATAAAAAAAAAACATTTATGAGAGTGAAAATTTAAAACTGAATGAATTATTATTATTTTCATTATTTTCCATGTATAAAGACATAGGTAATATAATAAAGTTTATATTATGTAATAATGCAATGATCAAATAATGTTTGAAATATTACAGTTGCAATTTTCTTGAAAATTACGGTGTCCCTATTGAATTGATCTTTCGTTACACATTGTTGAAATTTGATAGTGCAGTCATTCGCGCGCAAACGATTTAGTTTACATTGTCCTTTATCTTAACCGTCTTGAATATTTTTTTTAAACTTTAAAAAACATCTCTGACTGCCTCTTGCATTTTGGGCACTCCAAACGGAAAAGGAGGAGGAGAAACGAAAGTCGCACACACAGAGAATCCTGTACCACCCATAGTAAAGGATAT
>BMAV01018983.1:90237-113458 GCA_019973955.1 Trichonephila inaurata madagascariensis
AATTTACTATAGTAAAATAAAATGTAGCCGTTTGATGAAATATAAATCTATTTTAATCTAAAAGACATTTCTATTATCAAAAGAGTTTTATTTTAAAACAAGAACAGGTAACAGGCAAATGCATTGTGTGTGTATATATATATAAATTTCCTCTGAAATAAATTTCAAAATGAAAAAAATTGTAAGAATCTGACATATTTAAAAAATTGTAAAAAAGAGTCGGTGAGCCGCAACTTACGTACTGGCGGGCCGGTCGTTTTCCGCATTCGCACATTCCTTATTGTTGTCACTTCTGTATAGTAGGATACTGGCAATAAGAAATAAACAACTTTCAAAGTGCACAATGTGACAGGTTTGCAACAATCATGTAACAAACATCCCGCATGATGATCAGAGGATGAAAAAAATATATATCAAAGAATAATTATTATTGAAAGAAGTGAACTGAAAGAGTTCAAGTGAACTATCATCAATTATCTAAGAAAAGTTTATTTATTTTTCCTCTTAGAATATTTTCATATTTTAATGTGAAAATAAACCAGATAAATATTTCAAATAATTTTGTGAATTTGAAACAGTATGTAGGAAGATAATTTCTAAATAATAAATACTAGTCCTTCATCATTAGATTTTAATTAGAGCAGCGTTTCTCAAACTGTGGGGCGCGCCCCCTAGGGAGGTGTATAACCCTATGAGGGGGGCGCGAGAATATTGAAAAGTCGAAAACAAAAGATTTAAAAAATTACAAATTTACTGAAAAGAAGCAAAAAACGAAATACCATTCTAATTTAATAAAAATAAAATACATAGTTACTTTGATATAATATACTTATAATTGTACTGCATAATGTATTTATTAATTAATTTTTAGTACTTAGTTAAGGTATCTGATTACCTTAAAATCATGATTTTTTTTTTAAATGGACAATTTCTTTTTATGATTTTATTTTATAGGCCATCTTATTACCTTCATAAAAATACCAAGGCTTTTATTTTCCATTCACTGGAACAAAAACTACAGGTGTTTTAGAAAAGGCAGACGCCATAACTTTACATAAGATGTCAAACTTTAGAATGCGTTTTACTCGAAATGTGTTTTTTCGAAAAACTCAAACGGGGACAGCGATTACTCAAAAAGTTTTTAAAATAATTTGCTGAATTTTTTTGGGTATGTCCCGTATAACAGTAGAAGTGTTTTAACCATCAGATTTATAAATCACTACTTTATTGCAAAATTTACAGTTCTTTATGTGAATATAATCATGGTTTTTTTTAAGCAATTTCATGTAACAACTAAGATAAAGTGTTCTAGTTTTTGTAAAAATTAAAATATCTCTTATCCTGAAGGACACTTCAAACAGGAATATCAAAGTAATACAACAAAATTGAAAAATTGAGAATTTGTTCATTTAATATTTGTACAGAGAGGGCCCCGTTTATGTAATATTTTGTCAATTTTTACATATTTTTTCCCATTTTAGTAGCAATAATTTATTTTTCAATTCTTAATCTTAGCCCTTTTTTCTTAAAATGTACTAAATAAATAAAAAAAAAAAAATCACAGAAAAATCTCCATATATCCATTATTATATAAAAAAAAAAGTTGTTGCAAGTAGTTGGATACCTAAGAACAATATTAATAATTATTATAAGCTCCCATGAGATTGTCATTTTCAAAATTATATACAAAATTTAATATCTTGGTAATTTCTACGCTTTATAATTAAAATCGTTTTGTAGCATTAGTGCCGAAGTATAGTATTATTGAATTCAATAAATATTTATTGTATGGAGGGTGGCTTGATGAAAATTATGATTGAAAATTGGGCCGCAAATATTAAAAGGTTGAGAAGCCTTGAACTAGAGTATCAATCCGCAAAGAAAAGAATTTATAATCACTCCATTACACACATTAACAATTATTTTTGTAGGAGGAACCCTAAGTAATGAATGCTTGCATTATATGATTCACGTTTAAATTTAGGTCGGTTGAATATTTCCTTCTCATTCTAGTGCGAATCAAAAATATACTTACCACACCCCAACCTAAGTGTCCTGTAAATCACGATCAAATGACACTAAAGACCCCAGGTCTAGCAATGCATTCTCAATTTTCCCGCCAACGTCATTATTATTGGAAAATATTTTTATTTTGATTTACAAGTATATCGTTTGGCTTGTTAAAAGGAGCGTACTTAAAATGCATTGGATAAAATGGACTTTAAGAGGCTTTAGATAAAATGGTCTTAAAAGGCACTGGATAAATTGGGCTTAAAAGGCATTGGCTAATTATGAAGTATTTATACCAAAAGAAACTGATCTTCTATTTCCGCACAAACTGAAACAAATATTTGCTTTATCATCATAATGAAGTAGGTTGATAAGAATTCTAAAAATATCCCTTGGAGGAAATCTTCAATCTCTTTTCGGTTTAATTGGTTGCCAGTTCTTTTTTAATTATGTTATTATATGATGATGTCCTGTCATCTTGGAAATCATTTAAAAATTTCACGGGTAAGATAATTGTGGTTGTAGTATAAAATTCTGATTAAATTTGATCAAAGTAAAATTGATATTCTATAATTTAGAAAAATGCGATGCGCTTACAAAATTAGTTGGTCTTTAATGATTATTAATTTTATTTTTAATTAAATTCCCTTTGGAGTTGTTTTAAGGTAAGCATTTTTTGTGTCATTTCATGTAGGTTTTAAGAATCAATTATCTTATTTTTAAGGTACTTTTCCAAGGCTAATATGATGCTTGATTGTATTGGTCTTTGATGAAAAAAAAAATAAACTATCGGGACATTTTTGAAAGACCCATTTAATTTATGTAAACGAACTTTCTTTAATTAATTCATTTTATTTCTCAAATTCTATTAGAATCAATTCCTAGAAGAGATAAATTTTCGGGATTTTATTTTTTCTTTCCAAAATGAAGCCATAATTTTTCTTGTATGAAACACTTAAAACGCTTAAAGTAATTAATTAAGTTATCAAAACAAAAATATTAAGGTAGTTATATAATCATAGTAGTTTTAATTGATATTTTCAATGGATAATTTAGTTATAGTTTAAGGATATAAAAAAAACCTTTTTTTTCCAAGATTCAATTTTGACAGGCAAAACTGAGTTTAAAAAGAATATTTCGAAATTAAGTAATTAAAATTTTTACTAAAAAACAGGTTTGATCAAACTGCAAACATATTTTAATCAATTATTTTCGCAGAAAAAAATTATATTTCCAACACTAATAAGAAAATCATGGATAACAACAGTTCTGAGAAATTCAATTTAATTTTCATTTATTTGTAATGATCAGAGATTTAGATTTTTTTTTTTTACTTTTAATTTGAGAAAAAATATTTTTAGGAAATATAACTCCGAAAAGTCTTACTTTGATCTAAATTTAGTATAATTTTCATGAAAAGCTTTTGTGAAATATTTTTAACTAAATAAAACAAACAGCGAAAGGATTTCTGAAAAAGAATTTAAGATTGGAGGAAAATGTTTCGTTTTCCTCTGATTAATTTAGTGGAAGAAGAGGGATTATATATATATATGTGTGGATATAAAGTATTATAAAATAAAATAAAATAATTATAGTTAAAAATTGAACTTCCTACAAGGCTTAGAAAAAATGAAATTGGATTTTAAGAAATATATCAAGAAAATAAATGGAGTAAAGAATACCGTTCTAAAAAATTAGATAAAAACATACAAGAAATAGAGGTGTAAGACTATAAAAAGTGAAACTCAAAATAATTTTTGGACTAAAATGTGTGGAGATTAAAGCGGTCACTGAAATAGGCTAGTGAATTAGGATTAAGAAATGCTTTATGAATCCATCTTCACCGCAGGGCAATTCTATTCCAGGCCGATTCTGTAGATGGCACATAGACGACTCGGAATCATGAAAGAGTGCAGAGTCACATATACCGTCGTGGCGAGGTATGACGCAAAGAAAATGAACTGAAACCGAGCAATGGGATAGAAAATATTTTATTGAAAATTTGTACAATAGCAAGTGTTGAAAATTACGACCAGAAGTTGTCTGGCAGGTCTGGTATGGCCAGAAGTCACAAATGATGACTTCCGGAAGACTCGATGTTCACGAATCCTTCCGTTCAGCGTCATCTACCACAAGACTGCCGGGAGGAATATTTCAGAACCTAAAGAATTCCATTCAGCATCGACGTCAGGCCCGCTAGATGACTTCTGGTCTCAAATTCGAACGCTTGTTGTAACTCATGCTTTTGAACTATTCGAATTACACACCTGGAACTTGACATATTTTTTTTTTTTTTTTTTGAGTAGAGATTCTATAAGAACGGATTTAGTGAAAATCAATCACCGGAGAGGATTATGGGACCTATTCAGACTTTAAAAAAACTCCTTGTTTTCAACTATTAGTAATGGATTATTACTGACTCTCAGCTGGGTTTGAAGGGGGTTACGTGAGCATTATAGATTAAAAAAAGCCGTTCCTGAACAATTAATTAGATTTAAAGACTTTTGAAATCTGTAAGCATGTTTCTTTTAATAAGTAGAGATACGTTAAAAATAATTCGAGGAAATCAACATCGAGAGAGAGTCACAGGGGCATTAAAGTTTAATATGTCTCTGTTTCAGAAATTTAGTGTTTCTTTAAATTAAGAAGCGAGTGCTAAATAATATTCTTCAATGCAATCGAAGTCTCATTGCTAGGATTTTGCTAAAAATACCTAAAAATGATGTATTTCTTTTATTGTCGTGAAATACCCAGAGAAGTGGATAAGTAACGCAAGTAATCGATAATTATTGACATCTTCAAACTAGCTCAAATCCGTAACGGTAATTTATAATTACGAAATATTTCTCCAAAAGCTTATTCCTTAGCTAAACAGCGACAGATGTTAATTCCACCAATTAAATATAACATGCAATACTAGCGATAAGTATATCTCATTAAGCCATAATGCAAATTGATATCAATTTTAAAATCACTATACGATTCGACAATGATTGAACACTTATAAATTCCATTTACAGTTGCTTCGAGTGACCACGGAAGATTTCCAGAATATGGTTTATCTCTACGTCACAGCTCGGCAGTTGAAACAAACGGATTGCACGAACCGAGCCTTTAAGCTGCTTACTGTGAGTTTCGAGAGATTAGTAATGACCAAACAATTTTTGGACTTGGATATCGAGCAGGTTTTGGAGTTGTTTAGTTGCAACGAAATCGGAGCTAGAAGGTCAGTGTTGTATTTATTATGTATTAGTATTTTTTCAGCTTGGGTCATATCTGAACGTGAAAAAAATAATTTGAAATATTTTTGTGGCCACGATAAAGCAGATAAAAAATTTAAAGAAATTCGGTCATTAAAAATTAATGCTGAGATATATGTTAATTTGAGTATAAGATTGTATTTCATTGACTAAGTAAAATATGTTGTACCCAAAGTTTCAATATTCGCGACCCAATATTCAATCATGATTTTCATCGCGGCCCCCCTCATGCAATAACAATGTGTTGAATTCAGTAATAATTCGACGCTAAAACTACGATACGACCTTAACCTTTTAAGTGCCACCTGCGTATATAAACGTTTAGCTCAATCAGAGCGTTAATTTCCACGGGCGCATATATACGTCTTTCCGAAGTGCGATCTTTTCTCGGCACTGCTATTCATAAAATTATTCCGAAGGCTTTGGAATGCAATAAAAGGACCTTGACAATGTTTGTGAAGAATTTACTTATTTCAGAATATTTTTGCTTCTTTATTCCTTCTACCCCTCCCCCACGCTTCAATACATCACATACACGCACCTACAAAGTAAATGTTTGGAATCGGGAAGTGGATGACGTTACTTTTAATCGGCAGTTAAGGGATCAATTATAAACCTTGCAAATTATAAATATAAGAGTTAATTTTTGTATATATTTTTTTTGTATGACAATCCTATGGGGTCACTGGTAATTGTTAAACTTGTTCTTAACTTAGTCTTTTAAAATTAATTATAAAATACATTATGTAGCATTGACATATTTATAAGTATAATCTATCAGTGTAAATGTGTATTTTATCTTTTATTATGTCAGAATGTATTTATTAATTTACTGAAAATTAACAAACAAATATAATTAAATAAAATTTTGTTTCCAACTTTTCAATATGTTCGCGTCCCCCTCGTAGAATTGCCACAGCCCCCAAGGGGGGGCACGCCCCACAGTTTGAGAAACGCTGTGTTATACATAATTCATAATACAGGGTGTCTACAAATTTGTTGGGCATACAAATGGTTTATTACAGTGCTACTCTCAAACTTTCAACACTTGCGACCCAACATTCAATCATAATTTTCTTCGCCCCCCTCTCTATACAATAAAAATGTATTGAATTCAATTATATTGTACTTTGATGCTAAAGCTAGAATACGAGTTAAACCTCTTAAATGTCCCCGGCATATATAAACGTCTCACTCAGCCGAAGAGTTATTTCCCCGGACGTATACATACGTCTTACCGAAGCACGGTCCTTTCTGTGCACTTCTATCCATACAATTATTCCGAAGGCTATGCAATACAAGAAAAGAACCCTGACAGTGTGTCCAGTGGCATTGGGAGCGTATTGCGTAACATTTAATCGGCAGTTAAAAGATTAATTATAAACCGAAGAAATTATCAAGCTAAGTGTTAATTTCTGTATATAAGTTTACACATGAGAAGAATATGGGGTCATTGGGAATTAATCTTGTTCTTAACTTAGTTTTGTTAAGTTAATTATCGAACACATTGCGAAGTATTGATACATTTATCAATACTACGCAATGTAAAGTAAGTGTATCAGTATAAATGATCAGTGTGAATATGTGTATTTTATTTTTTATTCTGTCAGAATGTATTTTTTTTTACTTTCAGTAAATTAGTATTTTTTTTAAATATATATATATAATCTTTTTGTTTTAAATTTTCAATATGCTCGCGCCCCCCTCGTAGAGTTATCATGCCCCTCAAGGGAGGAACACCCCACAGTTTGAGAAACGCTGGTTTATTGCATGATTTTGCAGGAACAAAATACATATTATTGTAAGTAAGAGAAATAGTCCAAGTTTACCTTTATTCCTAATGTTCGATGTCACTTCCTTTCGTTACAATGCGAAATTTTTAAATCGATTCTTACTACAGATTTGTCAGCATGTTTCGGTAGATCAAATTAATTGCGGTGAAGATTACTGATTTTAATTTAGAAATGGTTGAGTGTGCACTTGATCCTGTGTAAAAACCCAAACACTGAAATCTAATGGTGAACGTGAGATCGTGGTGACCATTGAAGAATACCTTCATGACCAATCCAAACTGGTACTTCAGCATTTAGGTAAGTTCTAACGTTGTTGCGGTAGTGACGCGACTTAATGTTGAAAAAATGTAACCTCATGGCATTTGTTTGATTATTGTCGTAAAGCTGTGTTTCTCAAACTTTCAATGTTTCTGACCCAATTTTCAATCATAATTTTCATCGCGCCCTCCTTATACAATGACAATGTATTGAATGCAATGATAATTTAGCTTTTTGATAATGTTACAGTACAACCTTATTTATAAACAGTACAAATTATTATTTTTACCTGAATAAATAAATAAAAGTTACTTTATATTTAAGTTACTTTTAAGTAATAAATATGTAAATTACTTTTAAGTAATAAATATGTAAGTTACTTTTTAGTAATAAATATGTAAGTTACTTTTTAGTAATAAATATGCAAGTGACTTTTTAGTAATACATATGTAAGCTACTTTTTAGTAATAAGATAATTTTTATGTTACTTTTCATAGTTTAGAATGTATTGTTTTGCTTCCCTTCAATAAATTAATATTTTTTAAAACCTTTTATCTTCGACTTTTCGATATGCTCGCTCCCCCTATGTATGATTACCATGCCCCTCAAGGGGGGAGCGCCCCAGAGTTTGAGAAACGCTGCCGTAAAAAAATCTGTAGCATGTCTCGCCCAACAAATCACGTGACATTGTTTTCAGTGTAGATAAGTGGGACGAAAACATTTGAGGATCTAACGCAGAAAAGACGTTTACTTTGGGACTAAAACTTTCATGTTCTAGGATGACATGAGGATCTTCCGGTCCCAAAAAATTCTTGCATTATGACATCTAAAGCTATTTATGGATAATTTTGGGATACATTCCTACTAGTATGACTTTAGAGGGGTTACTTTTGTTAAATAATTCAGAAGTACTTTACTTAAACTTGATCAAATAATTTGCGGACATTCCATATGTATAAAAAAATCAGTATTCACCCATATGTATATAATTTTATACAGTACAGCTATAAATAGAACTATTATTGAAACATTCAAAACCACGAATATAAATTTGCATTATATCGATAAAACTTTTAAACGCATGTAAAATGAAATGAATTTATGATTTCATTTTAAAATATAAACTTTGGGTATAAATAGAAATGAAATTGTACTAATGGATGTTATTCAAAATGTCAGTTATTTTTGTTTAGCAAGGGCATGCTTCAAATAATTGCTTCCTTTAAACGAATATTTTACGTTTAAATTAAGACAAAGTGTTGACTGTAATTTGAAAAGTAAGAAATGAGATAACGAATAGTTATCTTTTTTATAAAATTTATTTTGTATTCACTCATAAAATACATTTTCAAAGTTTATGCTAATTACAGAAAATGAAATAATATGCAGTCGTTAACAATTTTAGGGAAAAATGTAAAACGAAATATAAAAATTGCTCTGTACAAAATTTTGAAAATAACAAAATATTTGAAATTTTCTATTGAAGAAATGCATCATACTTCTTATGATTTGAAAAGTTTAATTTATATGGAAGTGTTTAAAAAAGAGAAATTTCAAATTCTCATAAAAACTGAGGAAAATATGTTGCATTTGTGAAACTATGAAATCTATGTTTTTGCTTTGATTGTACATTAAAGAAGACCGATTTTTTTTTTATTTTTAGAATTTCAAAACCTACCTATGCAGAAACATTGTTTTCTGGTGTATAGATAAAGAAAAAAAAATAAAATAAATTTTTAATTTTTATGTTAAATACTGCGACAAGGGCAATGAAGTTTAGATATTTGATTTTTTTACGGTAAAAAGTCAAAGTAATCTTTGTCAAAGTGAAACAGCATTTCAGTTCTTTATAACATTTATTGCACAAGGAGAGAACACATAGGGGAGACCGGGGCAAGATGACTATGTTAACAGTTTTTGTTGTTTATTAATTTATTTTTGTGGATAAAAAAAATTATTTTTACATGAAGTGTTAGAGTAGTCCTTTGTAGTATTAAATGCATTTCCATTTAATTTTTCAAATAAAAAAAATAAAAGATAATTTTATTTTTTCAGAACCTTAACAAATTGCCATCATGTCCCAGAACTGGGGCAAGAGGACAACACTGAGAAAGGTTGAACAGATTTTATGTTTTGAATATGTTACATGGTTTATATATAAACAAATTATAACTGTGTTTTTACATCTTACAAAGTATCAAACTAAGCATAATGAATTGTAACGTAATGTTGAAGTGTTTAGTTTTGTGCAGTTAATAATAGTCAAAAATAAAAATGGCATTTTCATAATTGGAACATTCCTCATACCACCACTCTTGGCAGTTACAGCACTGGATCCCTTCTTCTGTTGGAGGGGGGTCACAATATTCCTCTTCACAAGCAGGACATCTTATAACACTCTCCTTTGAAGTTGATGCAACTAGACTGTTTGGCCTGGACTTTATAGACTTAGGCCTACAGAAATTTAGTTTGAGTTTTTTTACCCCCTTTTTAGCTTTGCTGGCTTCTCTTATCTGTTTTTCTTAAAGTTTCCTGTTTTTCCTTCTGCTTTTACCTTTGTTCTAACATTTATTTGATGGGTGTGTTTGTAAGAGTGCTTGAGCTAACTTTTTTTTTTTTTTGCTTTTCTTTTTTTTATCTCGCATTATATTGCTTTAGACAATGGTTTGAAATAAAAAAACACTAACAGGCTTCTTTAGTGCAACTTAATCAGCATTTTTTATAAGTTCTGGTTCTTCTGGAGGATTTATATGTTGGTTTTCTACTTACACGGTCTGAGAATCAGCACTATTATTCTCAGTTTCATCGCCAACAACATCATGGTCAGTAGCTTTTGAAGCAGCAAAGTCATGTTCGCTAAACACAAGAGGATTATGATCCTCAATCACACATTTTTTTAAACCCTTTAACGTCATTTCTAACTGTAGCTGCTCTGAAGTAAGCGATGCTCAAACGCTTACCAATATTTTTGTCTATGATAGTTTGTCCTTAATAAGTGAGCGGGTAATTGTTAGCGGGTGGCAAAAATGTCTTCCTCTGGCCACCCCCATTCGAACGACGCATTCCCAGATCCGATGCACTCCTTAGCCTCAGAAGAGATACAGGCCCAAGGTCGAGTGGACAAAAACACAGACAAACAAGTGTTACGGGATTTAATTGAATAGACAACATAGTTAGTTTTATAAATTTCGAAACACGGGGCAAGATGACGAGCTCGTCCTCTTGCCCCTGTTATCTTTCCCGGACTGTCTGTTTAAAATAATTCGTTTCAATTTCGATTAAGTAAGTCGACGAATTGACATTTTTCCGTGGTAATATTTATTTTTTAAACTTTAAATACTCATAAATATTAGATAAATGAGATATATCTTGCCTGTATCTGTAGCAGAGCTTATTTACACATGCATAAAAGTTATATCGAGGCAGTGGTAAGCAATCAAAGCTTTCACAACTAACACAAAAATGGAGATTTCAGCTTCTCTATTTAACGAACGACCAAAAGAAGACCCAGTAGTGTTCGGCTGATCCCGTTACCTAGTGGAAAAAGGAAAATTTAAGACATTCATTACCCTGTCCTCTCTTCATCTTGCCCCGGTCTCCCCTAACTAGTTACAAGAAACTACTCATTACTCGCCACTCACCAAACAGTGTTCAAGACTTTGGATTATTTATATTGTTGATTATTTATATAGAAAAATAATTATTTTGAGTCTAAAAGCATCTAATCATTAAGTATTTTCCACTCTTTCGAAAACTCTACCCCTTTATAGCAATATTAAGAGGACACAGTATGATTCAATTGACAAAAATCGGTCAAAAAATCAAATATAATTTTTCTAGCCTAAATTATTTTCTATGTACTTTTCTATAACCTCACAAAATTTGAAAACTCTAAACTTAAAAAACGCCGAATTATGAAAGCTCTGGCATTCATTTTTATTCACATCCCTATGGCAAATCAAAACTTTAAACATACTTATCTCCGAAAGGTAAAATAACTAGTTTGTCTTCATTTAAAATGCTAAGGCTTTTTTTCTATTGTGCCTAATGCTTTGAATTTTTTTTACCCATTGCTAATAGTACATGTAACAAAAGTTGGCATGCTTTTTTGAATCAAAGCAATACTTATTTTTTAAAAAATAATTGAAGCTAGAATTTGCAAATTTTTTAAGGAATTTTCAATAAGGATTCATAAAAAGAAGTATTGTACAAATACCAATCGTGTTATCGCAAAACCTATACCAACTTTTGTTATATATAGTTGGACGTACTTGTAAATCAAATTTCATGTGTGTACGTAAATTTATGTAGGAGGAGTAGCATTTTAAAATCACTTCAGAAATTTTAGGTTTTTTCCTTAAAAAAATTAAATAGCTAACTTTTTATGAAATTTTGAGCACAAAATCTGTTTTATATAGTATACGCACATAGGAAGCAACCAAAAAAAAATTTGAAAATCTTTAAATTAAAAATTTTTGCTTAAATCGTACCTTGTCCCCTTAAATATTGATACTAGTTTTTTTTAAAATTATTTTTTCCCTAATCATCATACCATAGAAACTAATTTCTGTGTGGGCAGGTTCTGATTAATAATAGTATTCTACATATAACTTCATTTTCTAGCCTATTATACTTAACATTCCCCTATGATTATTTTTTTCCGCTGTAAGGAGGTTAGTCCCCTTGCACAAAATTGTTACCGGTATTTTCCCCATAAAAGAACATGAATTTAACTACATACACCATGGTAACTAAATATTCATGTTTGCGAATTTGTGAATACGATAGTATTTATTAGGTTGTGGGTTCGAATCCTGGTATTTCTAATGACCCACCGACTTAAGAGGATGATGCACGCGTTCCATTCCACGTTCAAAAATCTCTCGCTGGCATGGTGTAGAAGTTTGGAGAGAGGATTACCAACTAATATTGCCTCTTGTTGCCGTAAACTAGATTCATTCGACTAGATTCGTAACCAAAATTCCATGTGCTTCTTCGTAGTGAAATGTTAAAAATCCATTAAATCAAGTAAATAATACTTTTGCTTATAACGACAATCTCACCTTTCGACAGCCTTTAAAAACGAAGTAATTTCAGCTCACTCCTATTATATTTTCGAAACAAACCAAATACTTTTTTAAAATTTTCCTCTATTATATCTATGAATTTCCGGTCCTTCAGTGGTACTGAAGGAAAGAATATTCAGATAAATGTGGTTTCAAATGCGTTAGTGGAGGGACGAACTCATGGCCACTGAGTTCAGGTTCTGGTGGCACTGAAGAGGGACTAATGCACTTTCTGTCAGCACAATGCAGAGGGGCTGATGTACTATAAAGTCTTCACGTTTACATGGCGTAGAAGACTGGAGAGAGTGGAGAGCTAGCTTAGCTATCATTTTTGCTACTATGCCGAGGTTCAGAATTACGAGGTCTGTCGCCAAAAGTCATCGAGTGAAGTGAAGAGTGAAGCGTAAATCAAAAGCGTTCGTAAATTATCCACCCTGAATTATGTCACTGTACCTTCATTTGATTGGATAAAGCAACCTGAGAAGATTATATTCTAAATATGCATCAGCAGGATTTCTCGTATCCTTGACTTTATCAGGTGTTTGATGTTATCAGATTAGTTTTGATATTAATATAAATGTCTGGGTAGAAATTCATTTCAATTATTATAAATTCCGACACGTTTATTTTGTTGAGATGATACTTTTTTAATGAAAGGAAATAGGTAACTTGTAAATATGGCGTTATGCGAAAGAAACAACACAATAAAACTCCGTAATTAAATTGTAATAATTTGCAGTTAATTTTGGATAAACGTTAAGTAATATTTCCGTTTTATTTTACTAGAAAGAAGATAACGAAAGATTGTAAGCAACAAATGATTTTTTTAATGAGGTTGGCATTGTGTTATTATAAATTTATGGTATTAGCTGACTTTTATAAAATTAATTTGCCCCGTTACCCACCCGCTTTGCTAGGTTATTTATGATTTTGTACAGTTATACACTGTTTATAAATAACTGATAACTGTCTTTAAAAGTTCGATTATGTTGGAAAAACATTTTTATAATCCTCAAGACTTGATTGAAAATGACAAGAATTCTGAATAATATTTTTTTTTATAAGTTAAAGCAGAATAATCTTATACATTTCCGTAATCCCCTCCCGCAATGTAGAATTATGTAAAATCTATTTTTAGTGATTACATACTCAAAAAAATAAAACTTCTTGCCAAATTTTAAGTTTAAATTTGATAAGTAATCCTTAATTATCCCCCTTTAAATTTACAATTTCCGAAAGGCCCTTTCTTAGAGGATTTGGACTTAACAAAAGAAACATGGTCACCAAATTTCATTACTGTTGGTATAGTAGTCGAAAACATTTTTTTTTTTTGTCTATACACTCCAGTTACTCCAAAAAAACCTTCAGGAAATTTATTTCCATAAATTCTTTTTCCTAAGCGACCTAACAAAATAAACAAGCTTACCAAATTCCAAGTATGTGAGTCTACCAGTTTAGAAGCAATAATTTTTATATGTAATTCCTCCTTAACCCTTTGAAATGCCCCTTTGGAGTCGACTTCCGTAAAACTCGTTGTCAGCGAATCTCTATTTACGAAAACTTACTAAATTTCAAGTCATCTAATAGTTCATAAAGGGGAATATTTAACGCCCTTTAACCCATCTCCACCCATTAGGAATGACCTTCGTTAAACCAGTTCTAAGCAAATGTCTACTCCATGAAAGAAACATATCTGTCAAAAATGAAGTCTGTAGGATTCACTTTTCTCTTATATACATCGATTTTCATTCATGGGACATACAGCAACTTCGAGAAATAGTGCAACAACCATAAAACTTTGGGAGTGACAAAAGATTAACTTGAATGTGAATGACTTGATCTGTGTGAGTGTGTGACCGCTTAATAGAAGAATTCAGTTCTGACTCGAGACATACAAATACATATGAGTTTCTCATACTCCATATAAACTCAAAATTATTGTTTGATGTAATAGTGTAAACGGAAGACGAATAAAACTTTTTGACGCAGGGTAAAATGATTTGAACATTTGACATATTTCAACAGGAATATAATATACATATTCAAGATATCAGCGCGCTATGCAGTCCACTTCCCAAATTGTTTTAACAACTAAAGTCCCACTAACTCTTTGTATATATTATACCTTCAGCGGGCATATAGTTTTATTTTATACTTTTTTAATATCAACATTATAATTCTTTCGAATATTCTGGTATTTAGTGGCGATTTCTACAAGAAACTGCGTGTATTTAAAATATTGTTTATTGTTTTAAAACATCTTAATTGAATGAATCAAAAGGAACTCACCCCTATAATTGTGCCTCACATATTGGATATTAATGCTTTTAATTTGCAATGATGGCTCTAAAAAAATATAAGTGCTTTGTTTTGTTTTTTTCAATTTGACACGATTAAAAATCACATACATCTCGTTTTAACAAAAGAAATGGAATCAAACTTTGTATTGATACGAATGATGACAAAAGAAATAGGATTCCGTGAAAAAAACTAGTTCTAAAACTTCTCAATAGGAGGTATTTAAAGCGTTCTACAATGCAAAAATTATTTAAAAAAATAACATTTCACTATTATTTTTATGTTAAGTTTCGTTCGCTACATTCACTTAACCGGTGAAAAATATTTGACCACATTCAGCAAGACCGCCGTTCTCAGGGATTTCTCCGTGCATTATCTGTTGAATATTGTCTACGATTATACACAACATGCCATAAGAAATATCCCACACTTTCTGTGATATATGTAACACAAAAATGGTTTCCTGAGATCTGTCGATGATTACAATTGCAGCATTTGTTATCTTCGTATCTAAAGCAGGTTTACGTCTTCTGCCTCAGCTAATTGTCAGTGATTTCGTTTCTTCGAATGTCTTAATCATTTTCTTCATAACATCAAGTAATAAAGCCATCTTACGTAGCATCTGTTGGGTTCTACGCTCACAAGGAGCTGTGGATGATAGAAATAATATAGTTTTACCAGTAATATGTGTTTTGTTAATGCGAGTCTTATATTCACTTACAGACTTATAGATTGGCTCATTTCAGCAGAAAACATTTTTCGGAGCTGTCTACATGTTTTGTAGTCCAAATAAATGGGATAATTGCCGCATACGAAAGCATGAACTTGGAATTTTCTTTTATACCCAAATTTTATGGTCATTCTCTGCATATTAAGCTACAGCAATGTGTCATAAATACATTTATTGGAAATTTCTTAAACATTTTTTTCTTACAAAATTTTATTGCCCATAACATTATTAGTATCCTTAGTAAGTTTGGCGGTATAGCAATGAGGTTGATTCATGTGACGTCATAGTCACATGATAGTGAAAGCCACGTGATTCTAGCCAATCAATTCAAAAACTCATGTGACGTCATAGCCACACGATAAAAACTATCTTGTATTTCCAACTAATCAGTTCATGCTCTCCGGTGTTGCCAATTTTTGCTCTTTGCAGAAACGTTCTCTTAAAAAGTACATATGTATACAAAATGTATTTTACTTAAAAGTATAAGCATAAAATACGACTTTTTTTGTAAGTTAAAAAAAAATCTTTTTGAAGAAATTTTTTTCCCTAACATTTAAACATCTTTAACCAAATATGAGATTTGAAATTTTATCTGAGTTTTACAAATGGAACAAGTACAATTATTTTAATGTTTGTTTTGAATTCAATGGAAAACACGTGTTTGTTTTTATCATGTGACTTCATGAATCAAGCCCATTGTTATAGATCGTATTCCCGGTGTCCTGAATTAGTGTCAGTTTTAAAATAACATCACCTTGTATATATGGAACTCAGACTTTGTTTCAGTATATCTGTTCATATCAAACAATATATGCAATATTAGCTCGTATTCTTTTTCTTATTACAACTTTTTTATAAAAAGGGAAATGAAAAATCTTATGCCAGACTTACTGTTGCATTTTTATAAAAAGTTCCTTGAGAAAAATACCATAAAAAAGATAGTCAAACCATATACTTCGGTTTCCTTACATTTTTTTCAAACCAGAGCACTAAGCCATGAAAAATTTATCCAGGATTCCTATCTGCTGGCTTGATGATATTTCAAACTGCTATGGCGAAGAGAAATAAATTGTCTGTAGTCTAGAATATTATTAGTAATTTTTTTTCTCCTTTACAAAACATTACTCTTTTTTTTCCTTGTGCAAGTATTTCCTTTTGGAATATTGAGGAAATTCTACTGCGTTTTTTCCCACAGCGAACACTGGATCACGCCTGAAAATTTCTTTCTTTCCCTCTTAGAAATATGAGAAGACGTGATAAATTTGAAAGATTATTTTTCTATTCCTTTTTCTTTGTTAAAGAAAAAGATTACTTTTAAAGAAATGATTACATTTACTCGCAGGGATTGAAACGTATCATTGTAAATGGATTCAAATATATTTGGTTTCACAAGTGCAATACGATCTTCGAAAAAAAGGTAATGCAGAGAGATTTTGTTTGGTAGTCTTATTTTTTCCGAATGAATGTTAAAAAGTATAAGAAATAGAGGAAAAAAGCCAAAAACAAAACAAGTCTTGTTTTTAAGTCTTTTCTTATCATATTAAGACTTAACTTCTTTACTTTATGAATCATTTTAATTTGTTAGTAGTCTACATAAATATTCAAATACAAATTTAGCGTTCATGTACAGGTTGAGACTAAATTATGCCATCAATCAAATGTTAGAGACATATTGGTTATACATTGCGATAAGGCATTAATACTTTTTGTTCTCAATTTTTTTCTCCATCATGATACACCTTAAAAAAATAGTTCAAAAGTATGAGGGTTACGTGGTAAATGCGATCACGTGTTTTTTTCGTTGAATTAAAAGCTAATATTTGACTTTTATTTATTGTTTTGCATGTAAAATCCAGATGCAATTTCAAATTTGATAACTTGTTAAGGATGCTCAAGTATTGAAATTCTTAAGATAAATTTTCAAAAATTTATTATGTATTTATACTATGAAACACATTTTTAAATGAAGAGCATTTTGTTTGTCTATGTACGTTATTATGTTAAATAAATATATATCGTTCAAAAGAAAATTTCAGAAGAAAAAGCATAGTTTGTAAATAATGAGGCTTGTAAACTGATTAGCTAGAATTGATTAAATTTATCATGTGATTATGACGTCATGTGAATTTAGACCAATATAATTAAAAGTAATATACAAAGTTCATACATGTATTTATCTTAAATGGGAATATAAATCGCGTATATGGTACTTTGGTTCATTAATATTCCAAATTTTCTAGTTATACAAACAATTTTTGAATATACTCCGCAATCTCAAAGCATAGGTGTAAAGCCTAGTGATCGTGCAGGTCAAGGCAAGATTTGAACACGAGTAATCATTCTATAAAGAAATATGTGTTCGAAAAATGCACAAAAAAAAGAAAGCACAATGCGGTTGCCATCTTGCTTCAAGAAACATTAAAATAGACATTTAATGAGCACAATACTTAAGTTTACTCCTATATGAAGACGTGGGAACACTAGAAACATGTGACAGCTAAAGAAAGCTTCAATTTATATACCAACCTTTTGTTTCAATTCAAGTCATAAGGAATTGACTTTCTTATCGATTATGTGCTTAATTCAATGCAATCATAAAATGTTTATCTTTATCAGTTCTTTAACCCCTAAACGGCAAAATAAAAATAATGCGATTCGCTTCTCAATGCCACCGCTTTTCACGTAGACGTGAGTATGCAGTGCATTGGGGGGGGAATGCATAAGTAAATAAATTTGACTGTGAAATAAGTAAATCTTTCGAACAGATTGTCATGGTCCTTTTTTTACATTCCAAGGCCTTTTGAATAATTTTACTGATAGTAGCGTAATAGAAAGTTCATATTTCGGAAAAACGTATGTAGAGATACAAGGCAGTTGACGCATTTGATTAACGAAACGTGTACATACATCGATTACACTTAAGGAGGGAAGTATCACGTGATTCCAATATGCTAATTAATTGTGATAATAATAATAATAATAATAATAATAAAATGATAAAAAAAAATGCTTTTTACATAATTTATCCAATCCTCTCAAATATCTTTATATTCCATGTTTTTTTCAATTTTTCTAATACGGAAATTAATTTTATCTTGCATCGGGTTATTTTGTGAAGAATCCCTCAAACATATTATAATATATTTTTTTTTGTGTAATTTTTCTTAGATTAATAGCCACCTCATTGGAACCTCAGTGTAAACGTATTATGCAAATTTGGTTCTAAGATGCAAAAGTGAGTGAAGGAGAGATAAAATTGGGGAAATGGATAGCCCCTATTTAACTGAATAGTTAACGATTAGTAAAGATGATATTTGCAGTTTGAAAATTAAATGTTTCATCTAGTTATTCGTTACCTAGATCCAAATACTTATTGACGTTAAGTTTTCGGTTAAGCCTTATTGATCATTACGTTTAAGCTATAAATGTATTCTAGGGAGCTTCTGTCATCTTGTGGAAGCAAGTGCTCAGAGCCTACGCAGTTTTTCGGATAAACCAATTTTTGATTTATACTTAAATATTTGTTGATCGTCTTTATAATTCCTCGAAATAGGATCAATTAATAAGTAGATACATAATTGATCAATACTGTATTTGTGGTTGATAATAGTGTTTTTTGTCAGGGCATCTACACTTTTTTGTCAAGTAGGGTATTAATTCCTATATCTAGAGCACGGGACCCTCGATATTTCATAATGAAGCTTTGAAGGATCTACAGTCTTCATGTAAAGTGTAACTTATTTTTCATTTCTTTATATGGTCTTCCTTCTTGTACCCTTTATCCCCCCCCTTTTTTTTTTCATCCTTGGCAGACAATGGTGTAGTGTAGAAATTAGAGTGTTGTACACTGATGTGGAAACCTTAAGCAACAATACTAGTTTTAAGCAGATTGACATGAAATTTCAGGAAAAGAATTATTGTGATCATCGGCCACATCAAACTGCTGATGTTCAGCAGCTTCTAAAAAGTGACGATATCAGTAAAATAGATTGTTCTGAGCTTTCTCCTGATTTAAATCTCATAGAACATGCGTAGTATGCTTTGGGGAAGGATTGCATCCTCCTTGTGGAACGATTGCATCCTCCGAGGAACACCCAATAACTGAAACAGATGCTTCTGGAGAAAATGGGCATTCTTACTTCTAGAACTCTTGAACAATCTGGTTCTGAGTATGGAAAGATGGTGTGCGAAAAGACTTTTCTAGTAAGGAGAGAGCATATTCCAAAGTAGGGAACATCAGCTTGTTGTTCTTTCTCTTGGGCAATCAGTCATGTGTAACGGTATTATAAGTTCAATAAAGCCTTTTTTTTTTTCTCAATCTTCAATTGAATTAATTAAAAGATATTCTTGATCACATTAAATTCTTTCAGAGTGATTAATTTTAATTTCCATTTCTAAAATAATTTCTCCTTGATTATGCTTTGAGATTTTTGATTTCTCATAATTACTTCATTAAGATTGATTTCAAAGTTAAATTTTGTTTTAAAAGAATACAAACTTTTTTATCAATTTTTTCCTGTTGAGAAAATGCAACGGCCAAAACATTCTCAGGTTGCCATGAGAAAGAATATTTGGAAGAAATGGAATACTACTGAAAGTGATATATATAAAAACCAGTCCTTCACTCATACAGCAAAAAGACTTCAGAATACAAGTATTTTGCCTATAAGTATTGCAGATAAAACTGAATATCTCCATGGTGTGCCAAACTACACTATAGTAAACATACATTATTACTATGTCGTGGTATATATAGTTGAGTTCTTATTGGGCGACTTTGAAACTTACTAAACTTCCCTAATTTAAGAATAAAAAAATAAATTTTATGTGCACACCTGGGGATTTTTAGCTTAAGTAAAAGTATCATTATTATATTGTCATATAAATGATTTGTGTTTCAGAACTTTTCAGAAAATATTTTGTTAAGATTCGACTGAATAACACACACCACCGTAGCAAATACTATCAATATTATGCAAAAATATATTTGGAATTAAAAAAAATGTTTTCGCTCATAATTAATTGTTTTAAAATAGAACATAAGTTGAAAATAATATTTTAAAAAATGGCTCTAAAGGCATTATCGGCTTTTGCTTTCTGCCTTTATAAACTTTAAATGTGTTCTTCTTGGACTTTTAATTTTGAAAATGTAGGTGTTTCCACAAATTCATAAGGCTTTTATTCTGTTCAAAAAGAGTCTTGAATTTTTTTGTAAATCTAAACGTATGCACTATAAATGGTAGTATGGATTTAGTTCTGGGATCTCTGGTTATTTTTTCTAAAAAAAAATTAAAAAAAATGCTAAAATTATTATTTTAAAAATGTTTGTGTTTTTTCAGGTTTAGTTAAGAAAATAATTAATAAAAATCCACAATGAAACATATTTTCAAATGCACACTAATTTTTGTTTGCAATAGTCTAAGAAGCATAAATCACTTAAAATAACTAAACAAAAAGTTAAAATTTGACCATTGTATAAAAGTTTGAGAAA
This sequence comes from Trichonephila inaurata madagascariensis, assembly GCA_019973955.1. Classification (NCBI taxonomy): domain Eukaryota; kingdom Metazoa; phylum Arthropoda; class Arachnida; order Araneae; family Nephilidae; genus Trichonephila; species Trichonephila inaurata. The sequence goes on from BMAV01018983.1 coordinate 111,144, forward strand.
ACTTATAAGAAATTGTTGATTTTTTAAAATTGTAAAATAATGGGGCTGGTCAAGCTGACTTTTTCTTTCAGAATCAAGTTAATAACAAAATATGTATATAAAATATAAATTATTTTTGTTATTGTCTCCAATTTTTTTTAAAGGGTACAAATCTAGCCTTAAGTAGAAATTGCTGTAATTTTACTTCTGAAACTCATGCCTCTCAGATATCTACTAAAGTTGCGTCAAAAGAAAAAAAATGAGTTGCAATCGTTTGGTCAGCTCCAACTCTTAACTTGACTTTTTTTTCCTTTTTTCCGAGGTGAGTCTATAACCATCGCGTTGCTTCAAAGTGCTACTTTACAAAATAATTAAACTGTAATGGAGCCCCCCCCTCCATATGGCCGCGGTAGCCGAGTGGCATATGTATCGGATCGCGGCTGGCTTTGTCACGAGATCAAGCCCAGTACCACTAAAGACTCGCCGTGTAGGGTAGCGATGCATTCTAAATCTGTCGAGAGCTGAAACGTCCTTTTGTAGGTGTGGTGTGGTAGTTAGGAGAGGGGGTGCCAGCTCAAGTGTCGTCCACATCCCTTGAACATGGATCAAAATGACGTAGTCTGTCGCCAAGAGCCCTCGTGTAGCTGAACAGTGCGACGTTAATATTCACTCAATCACTCACCTCCTTCCTAATTTCTCTGACTAACCTCCACTGCACTACGACAACATTTGATATGAGAACGTCATCATGTGAAAGAACTGTGATGCATACAAATTAGCAATATATAATATAGACAAGCAATCCTTATTATAATATGTATTTGTTAAAGTACAGTTAAGTTATATAAACCATTTCGCACGTATGAATTTTGATGATTGAATATTTGTGAAGTTACAATGAATTATTTTAAGATAAAATGTATTATACCTCTGTGTAATAAGAACGCTATAACACACCACAAATCAATTCATCAAATTTAAGTTAGTCTTAACATTTGAAATAGATCCGAATTATAGGTTTGCAATAAATTTGAAATAGGCTTGCAAACCGAAACCCGGATAGATAAAAACACATTTAGAGGATCAAGGCTAAGGAAAGACTGGCCGAATGACATGCAGTTTCATAATTTTGTGTAGATACTGTATTAAAACCATACTTAAAAGGATACAGAAGAAGGTGTTGCTCAGTTCATGTTCAGATTTTCCCTGTGTCAGTTTTGCACTCATATTGAAATTCCATAAATTACTCTAGAATTAATGTGTTTCTATGATTGGTATTGTGTGCTCTGATAATGTTTGCTTTTAGTACAACAAATACACCGTCATTTTCAAAAACTAAAACTTCCACAAATATTCCAACTGTGTTTGATTCCAAATCCACTGGTTGCGAACTAAGATACTAATAGCCATGTTCATGGACTTGTGGCCGGAGTGTCATGAGTTCAAGCCCTAGTTCGACTGAAAACCCACCTTGTAGAGAAGCCGATGCACATTAAATCTGCAGTGGCTGAAAGCTTCCCATCTTGCGTGCTAAAGAAGTTAAGAGATTAGAGAACCAGCTACGATGTTGTCACTTTATGGTGGTTCCAATTTATGAACTTTTGACCCTTCATGTTGCCTTATAGTGAGACTTTAATAAACGCTCACTTATTTCCAAATGTTATTAGAATACATTCTTGGATGCTGTTATTTCAGTTTCATTACAGCTCCGTAAGTATGCATTAACTTTAAAAATGCACTGAAAAAGCACAATGAAGGATGTATTTTGCCAAAGTACATCCTTTACAGTATTTAGATGGGCATCTTACTCACACTCTAATTTCTTCTTTAAATTAAGTAGTTAGATTTTTTAGGCATAAATATTTCACAACACAATCAATGACCCCTCCGTCAGATGGGTAGACAATAAGGTCATGCAAATTATAATCTTCACAAAACTAACGTGTGTAGTTTACAATACTGTGTCTAGTTCTATGTAGTTTGCCCTATTATTATTTTTATGAACATCACAAGCATTACGCAAACTGTAGAAAAACTAGAATAATACAAAATAAAACGTTGACGTAACATTCAACGATTGTTTCAATAAAAGTGAGCCGGAACAAGTATTATTGTTGTCCTCTGCTGACTTTATTGTTTTGTCTTTTAGTAGTACTTGAATTCCTCATCGGACAGGAAAGAGGGGCTTAAAAGTCCATTTTTTAAGGATTACTAAGAATGTGAGATTCGAAGGGCACAGAGTAACAAATGAACTCTTAAGTGATAGTGTTGTTAAAATGTACTGCTACTTGAATCTTAATCCGGATTCAAAGACTGGTATAAACAGTAACTGTATC
>BMAV01018983.1:117444-142166 GCA_019973955.1 Trichonephila inaurata madagascariensis
CCATTTCATTGGTCTTAATTTTATTTTTGCGGAACCCTAATTTTTTCTTCTATAATAAAAGTAGCCTAACTTATTCCTTATAACATTAGCTATCTGCCAGGGAAAGTTTCGTCAAAATTGGTCCAGCCGTTTCAGAGATTAGCCGTAACAAACAGATACACAGACAGACAAAAATTTTAAAAATTGATTTTTTCATATAAGTACCTTATTTACTTTTAAATGCATTTAGTAAAAAGCTGTTAATTTCTTATTACAAACAGACACTTCATTTTTATTTATATGTATAGATTAAACCTTGACCCGACCCCCTGACGTTGTTCAGGGACATTCAAATCAATTTTAATTTTCTTTGGACCCCCTGAATAATATCAGGGATACCCGGAGGGCCCTAGGGACCACTTTTGTAAACACTGATGTACAAGGTGTGTCATCTCAAATGTCATCTTTGTCATTGGGTCACAGATCAGAATGATGACGTATGTCGAGAGTTATTCAATTAAACTCTTAAATGATAGAATAAATCTTTCGTTCAAGAGTTTAATTGAAAAAGAAATTGTAGAAATGTTGGCTTTATGTTTGAAATAGAATTGGAAAGATAACTGAACTTATATAACAAAAGAATCCTTTGAAAAGAAAGATTCGAGCATCATGCAGCATTTTTATCATTGTTTGTAAACACATTTGCACCTTTTGAATAAAAGTTTTTTATGTAATGACAGTTTTTTTTTTAAAGCAGAGTGACAGTAAAAAAAAAAATTCCTTCAAAATTATCTGGAAACCTTGTAATTCTATACTGTATTTTATTTACGAAGTTTATATAAATTGAATCACTGATTTCAGTTACGTTATGCTGTTGACTTCTCAAACCTTTGAATTTCTTTTTAAAAAAAAACTATTCTACATTTTATTTGACTTGGCGTAAACTGGAAAAAGCTTTTGTAAGTATTAAATCACGTTCCAATTCGTGAAAAGAACAACTACGGGGAAAAAAAAATTTGAGTTTTGACTTTTCTGAGCAGAATGGTATTCCGTAGCACGAGTTCGAAATAAATTAAATTTTCTCTTTGACTAATTTAAATTTTTTTTTTCTTAACTTGTTTCTGAATTCTAAGTCGAACACTTTTAGAAATCCCAAGAAGGTAAGTGTTTGTAAAGGTTCTCGAGAAATATATTCTATTCTAGGTAAAGAGGATAGTTGTGCTACTATAAAAATGCTGCTTAAAAGTTTCTTTTAAAATGAATGTTAACTCAGTTTAGAAGGATACATTTTAATGAAAGTCTTCCTAAAAAAGGGTTCTAAGAATTTTCATTAAAAAAATAGGAATGTTAGATTTTAATCTTTATAAATAATTACGGATGTTATTAATGTGTAAAAATATATTTAGATGTTTTTAATTTTTTTCAGACCTAATATTCGTTTTAATATTTTTTCTACTGCAATTAAAATTTACTCAGTATTTTGTCCCTTCATTTGATTATAGACATTATTTTTAGAAATGTTTTGCTATTTATATTAAAATTAAAAAGCAAATTGTGAAAATCCAATACTACTTTATGTACTTTTTGTTAACAAATTTAATTTATTTATATTACTGTTAAACAATAAGAAAATAGGGTTAAATATTTTTTGCTGATTTAATTCTTTTCTAAGCATTTTATTCTTTTTTGCGTGTAAATTGAATTACTAAACGCAAAAGTCTTTTCAGTAAGAATTGCAAAGAAAGGAATTCAGTTAGAATACATATATCATTAGAGAACATTATTTTAAAACAAATAATATAAAAAACGAAATTAAGTCAGTTCCTACTTAGGTCAACAAAGAAATTTTTTTTGTTAAATTTTTTAAATAGTTACAATTAATATAAATATATATATAGATATGAAAAAATTGAAAGAGATTTTTCGTTTAGTTTTCCGTTTCCTTTCTATATATGGCAAAGGTCAATGGTTTGTTACTATTTATTCATTAATTAAATTTGATTATTCTAATAAAATGGTATAGTAAATAGGTAATCATCTTTTTCAAAAATTAGACCAACCCAGGAGGGATTCAAAAATCACGATATTTGGATTAGGAGTCCAACGCGCTATCGAATGCGCTACAGAGACACTACGAACGATTTTCCTTTCTGCATACATATATATATATATATATATATCTATATCATATGTTGATGTACTATTATTTTTGTTTCCTACTATTTTTTAAATTTTTTTCTTAATTAATGAATTTAGATTTGAAGAAATTGTATTAACATCAATTGCAACTTGAATGGATGAATAGAAAGTATTTTATTAACAATTGAATATTTGAACAAGGCATATATGTAGAGAAAGATTGAATAATGAAACATGTAAAATAGGGGGGGGGGACTCGAATTTCAAAGCCTACTTATGCGGAAAAAATTGTTCGTGTGATTATAGATGAAAAAACAAATGTAATAAAAAATAAACTAATTTTTATGTTAAGTACTTCCAAAGGTCGAATGAAGTTTAAATATTTCAGGTTTTCGATGGTAAAATTTTTATGTAATTTTTGTCAACGAAAAACAGGAATTTTAATATTTTTTTTAGCATTTACTGCGATGAGGACACCTGCTAAGCAGTTCAAAGGAAAACAAGTAATATATATATATATATATATATACACATAAAAAAATTAACGTCATTCTTACTTCGTTAGAAAAACGCACACCAGTGCTATCTGTTGCAGCTAGTTGTAACTACGACAGAAATAACACAGATTAATTGTAAAATTAAAAAATAAAATTTAATTAATGAATTGATATTTGAAAAAACTGTATTAACATTAAGTTTCATCCACTAAAAAATTGAAAAAAAAAATATTTCAACTTGAATGGATGAATAGAATTATTTTATTAATGATTGAAAATTTGAACAAGATATATAAATATAGGGAGGGAGTGAACTAATAGTAGGAATTGTGAAAGAAACATCAGGCACATTTAAGGTATATGAACACGTTGAAAATGACTCAATTCGGTAAAAAAAGATAATCTTGTTTTTTATTTTATTGAATAGAGCTAACTTTTTTAGCTTTACAAAAATCCTTTGTTTTGTTTCTTCGCTACATTGAGTCTAATTTAAAATCGATTTTATAAAATAAGAAAAAATGGAAGTAAATCTCTGATCTACCAGAAGTGGTCATATAAATTGTTCGAAATCTATCATGGAGAATCTGATAACTCAAAATGTTAGAAATGTACTTCTGTAAAACTTATTGAACCTGATATTTACGTTATTTTCCAGAGAATGTGCGGAAATATTTCTTATTGTTTGAATATTTTTTTGAGATATGGTCTGTCATTTAAATAATGGTATCATAATGAAAGTCACACATTTCTTTTGCTAACTCAATCAGCTATAAAATTTTCAAATTCTAATAAAACAATACATTTTCTAGAATAAGACATCTACCCATTTTTTTAGTAATACTTTTATTAATATAAGAGTGAATGGGTTTTTTCTCAAATTTAATTGCTTTGAAGATTTTCAAAAATATTGCCAAAGTTTATTAATAATTGTGATTTTTGTAAGATTTAGATACTTTTTTTCAATTCCTCCTATATTAGTTCACATTCTCCCTATATATATATCGTCAAAATTTTCAATCATTAATAAAATACTTTTTTCATCCACTCAAGTACAAATACATTTTTTTTTTAAATTGAAGTGGATAACATTTGATGTTAATACGTTTTTTAAAATATTAATTCTTTAATTTATACTAATTAATAAACAAATTAACAAAAATAATATTACGCAGCACCATATATAAAAAGGAAAACCGCACGTTTGGTCCCCGTAGCGCAATGGATAGCGCGTTAAACTTCTAATCCAAAGGTCGTAAGTTCGAATCCCACGTGAGTTGTCCTGATTTCTGATAACGTGATTATTTTTCACTATACTATTTTACTGGAACAATTAAGTTTAATTAATGAATAAATAGTAACAAGGAAAAATGATATTCCAACACACTATAAAAAAGTTAAGTGGAAAATTGCAAGGAAAATCGTTTTCTGTTTTGCCACTTAATATTGTGATTCTTTCATATGTATAAACATATTTTTATTAATTGAAATTATTTAATAAAAAATTAACTAAAATAAAATTTTTCTTTCTTCACTTAAGTAGGAATTGAATTGATTTTGTTTTATATTACTTGTTTGAAGTATTGTTAGTTAATTATTAGTATTTTTTGGTATAGATTAAAAAAAAAAGCATTTGTAAGGTTTCAATACGCTATTTTTTTTTAAAGAAGTACTTCGATCGTGTTCGGATACCTTAACACCAGGGTGGGACTTAAGTCGATCGCGATCGACCGTTGCACAGTTGAGACAATTTGAAGTGACCGTCTTCATTAATATTTAAGAGGCGCTCATACTAAAAGAAACGTATTTGTGGAAACACCGACGACAGTTAGACAGGAGAATCGGCTTTTCACAATCCACATGCGACCAAACATGTGTACACAATCCATGTGTAGACCAAACATGTGTACACAATCCATGTGTAGACCAAACATGTACCATTATTGGAAGTGCACGATGGCGTTTAAAAGATTCTCTGCCACAAAAGGGGAAAAAAGCGATCACCGTGGTGACAGCCGTAGAAACAGACATCGAACAAAAGGAAAAAAAAAATAAAACATTGATCAGCTCTTCTAGCGATAACACGGGGTTGGCTACTGAAACATTACCCCATGTTTCCACAAGATTGGATTCTTGTGGTGACGTTACGTCTCGCGATGGTGGGGCAACCAGAAGCGAACATGCCAAGTATTGTGGTGTAACTTAACCACCATAGGTCCAGGACTTAGAAGAAAAAAGCTGTTGAATAGGCTTTCAAATTAGTTTTAATGACACACATCACAACTTTATACATATATACATTCAAAAAGAAAAATGCAGCATAACATTGCTTCCGTAACTTACTCCGCCATCTTATCGTACTCCTGAATCTTTTTTCACCTTTCGCCACGCGCGCGAGGCGCATGGGTGGGCGAGACACTTATGACTTAAACAGACGCCGAAAGAGTTGGCGCTTGTATTTCAGTTGCAACAGTATACAATGAACGGTTACAGATTCATCGGTTTACGTACATTCGCTGCACAATGCATTGAAAACGTCCACGGTATTCGCTTATTATTTTTCAAATACTCAAATTGAAAATTTCGTGTTATTATAGTAAAAGTAGTAATCAGTAACAATTATTAGTGTGTTTGTATCTTGCGTCTTGCTTTAAGGTATACGACTACGTTCGGAACCATGATTTTAAAAAAGCGCATAAACGCATAATTTTCATGATATTTAGTGTTACTTAGATTAGAATACATGTATACAATTGGTTTAAGGACATTATGACAAAAAATAATTATTTAAATACAATATTTTGGCAAAAAAATTAACTTAGAATAACCTTTTCTTCCAAATGTTCTCCTTTTGTAAAAAAATGCTTCTATTGTATTAATATTTTCCCTGTATTTAGCTCAGACCTCTTGTACAGAGGCTCAACTTTGATGTTTGAAAAATTAATATTATTTTCAGAGTTACAACCATTTGAAATAATTTTCGGCGTATTTTCTTAAAATTTCTCCCTTCTGTTTTCGTAAAACATGGATAAACCGACTTCCGAGCTATGTATTTCAAAAATTCTAGTTGAGCGTCTGTACAGAGGTCTGAGCTGAATACATGTAAAATATTAATACAATAGAAGCATTTTTTACAAAAGGAGAACATTTGGAAAAAAGGTTATTCTAAGTTAATGTTTTGCCAAAATATTGTATTTAAATAAATTTTTTTTGTCAAAATGTTCCTTAAAACAATTTTATACATGTATTCTAATCTAAGTGACACTAAATATCATAACAATTATCCATTTATGCGCTTTTATTAAAATCACGTTTCCGAACGTAGTCGGATACCTTAAACGTGGTTTTAAAATTGTAAGGTTTTTCTTTGGTAGTTATGTAGGTAAGCACATATTCCGTATTTATTATCAAATTTTAAAAAAAAAAAATTGTAGCCATTTTTTTCCCCTGCTCACCACATTTATACCACAAGATGGACCGTAATAACATGAAAATGTTAGAAACAGCTCGTACCATTGAAAAGTCTGCCCACCCCTGCCTTAACTGCTTCTTTACTATTATTATTATTTTTTTTTAAACTGAACTGTTTTACTTTGAACGCCTTTCTAGTGGCGGTGGTAGCCTACTGATTAAGGTCTTGTGGTTGGCATATCATGAGTTCAAGGCTAGTGGCATTTATGTTCCGCCGTGTAGCGGAAGCTGATGCACGTTAAATCTATTGCTGAAATGTTCTTTTTCTGGGGTGGTGTGGAAGTTAGAGGGAAGGGTGCCTGGTTAGATGTCGTCCTCGTAACTTGATCATGGTTTAAGATTACGAGGCCCAACACCATTAGCTCTGGTGCAGCTTGAGAGTGAAACGTTACTAAAGCCATCTTTATATCTCTCTGAACCCGTTAGGGTAATTAATTTTTATTATATGTTTCTCCAACCGGAGGGGGGTGAACCCCCTTAGGGGGCAGGATAACCATATGAGGGGGCGCAAGCAAATTGAAAAGTCGAGAACAAAATATTATATTTAAAAAATATTAATCTACTAAATGTAAACAAACAAAATATATTCTCCCATAATAAAAAATAAATATCACATTTACACTGATATAGTACATTTATAAATAAATCAGTACTGCTAAATGTATTTTATAATTAGTTTAACAATACTAAGTTAGGAACAAGTCTATTAGTTACCAGTGACACCAATGGCCTTATCATATATAAAATGTTATGCAAAAATTAACACTTATCTTGATAATTTGTACGGTTTTTAAATCTACACTATTAAATTTCTAAGGTAAACAAACGTATATATCTATCTAAGCGACTAGGTGTATTTATCTTCTCACGAACCGCACGACGCAGAAATTCGCTGAAGGTACTAAAAAAAGGAAATGATCCTAGGAATCCGTTTTGACCATTTATATTCCGATATTGCAATTAATTAAACACCATAAAACGCATAGTTATTTTCCCCCTGTAGGCATTTTTTCCCGCCCAGCGGTGAGGTTCCAATTTTTTGAAGTTTTTTTTTGTCCCCGACGTTTTTGAAACATGATCTAATTTTCTTTATGATACTCAGAGAAAAAATAATTACAGAATCGGAAACAACATTTACTTCGCCACGATACGGTATAATTTATTTTACAAAATAATGATATTTTCTATTTTTTACGATTTTATCCAAAACGAGTCAAAATCGGTACGTTTTTATGAAAATGATTCTTAAATCTTTGCGTTTACATTTTCTTTAGCATTAATGCAATGATATTCTACACTAAAAAAGATCAAGCTTTTCTCTTTTAGAAACTGTTATTTAAAAAATAAAATGTCAAAAACATTTTTCTTTTTTTACGATTTTTCAAAAAATACTCAAAATTTTATTTAAATACTTAATAACTTCTTTATTTTTAAAAATAATCTCACGGAACATTTTTTTCCGTGTAAAGAACAATTTTATCCGTAATCTGCACAAAGATTTAAAAAAATTACTTAAAAATTACGGTTTTTTTTTTTTTTTTTTTTTTAGAAAATGTGTTTTGCCATTTCTTCCCTTTTTGCGAGAAATACTTAAGTATTTTTGTTGCATTTCTTGTGTAAAAATTGCCGTTGTTTGCAATCGATGTATGCAGTTTGGAAGCATTAGTAGTATGTGTTTGCGAGATTTGAAAACAGAGGTTAAAATAATTGCAGGATTCGAGAACAGATAGTGGAAAATGATGGCAGCTGCATAAAACCTAAACATTTTCACTTCGCCGAGTGAAGTCAATTAACCGCCTAAGAAGAAACCAGTTTCTCTAATCGTTTCTTCTCAGTTCGTTAATTTGGACTGCTACGAACTACGGTTTCCTTGATCACAAAGGTGCCATCGGTCTTTTAATAATCTGTAGAAACAATAGGTTTTACATTATGCATTTTTTCTAATAAATCAGAGCAAAGTTTTTTTTTAAATGGTAAAGAAAGTTTTCAACGACGGTTTCGCCATAATAAGACCTTTTAAAAATAATTTTATTTTCCCTCAATATTTAAACATATACTATAACTATATGGAATGTGTTTTTCGAGTGGAATTGTAAGGCATGTGCTGTGCGTTTCGATTGCACTATTTATACAAATTTTTAAATAGTTTTGCCTTGAAATATTAATCTTATTTTCGTGTATATAATTTTTATTAAATTGACTCGTTTAAATTTCTTTTGTAAAGTTGCTTAGATGAAATTTTGTCAAGGATACATTTAAATTAGACTTTAATTGTGTTTTTAAATCGTGTTTATGTTTTAAAATTATCTTAACCCAAGGATACATTTAAATTATACAACATGTATAAAAATAATTAAGTCCATTAAGGTGCTCAACAAATTAGCTTTTATTTCGATTCTGATGTACAGGTTACACAAATCATGTTTTTTGAATATTTGGCAATACACATAACATAGTTAGAATACAAAATTTCATCAGTAAAATGGTTACAGATTATAGAAAATAATAATTCATTTCATCACGATACAGTATTTTTTTTTCACAAAACAAAGATACTTTACATATTTTAAGATTTATTCTAAAATGAATCAATATCGATGCGTTTATATGAAAATGATTTTTATAAACTCATACTTTGATCTTTAAGAGTTTGTGATTTAAAAAATAAAATGTCGAAAACTTTTTTTCACGAATTTTTAAAAAAAATAATCAAATTTTAAATAATTAATAACTATTTATCAAATTCAAAATTTTTATAACTTGTTCATTTATAAAAATAATTGTATGGATGCTCAGAATTTTAATTCAACATTTAATACAGTTGTGAAATTTTGTAATTATACAAAAATTCTACTATTTTCAACATAGAATTATTTTTAAAAAGGTACTATTTTCTTTCCGGGGCCTAAAAAGTTGCAAAATGTGTGAGTGAATATTAAAGTTCCACTGTTCACTTACTCGAGAGTTCTGATAGCGAGAGGGGGAGGGGAATTTCCATGACAATATGTTATGCATTTAAAAATGTTCATGCAACACCGAGGGGGAAATAAACCTGTCTGACAAAGAAAAGAAGCGAAAAAATGTCGAAACAAAGAATTTTAAGTCATACACTTGGTATAAAAGCCCGAGCAACGCCGGGCTAAGCGGAGGAGGAAGAGGGGGGTGGAAGAAATTTTGAAAAAGAGTATTAGAAGTGCTGATTTTGTGAAGGAAAGGGAAAATTTATAAAAGTAGAGAAACTAGTAATCCCTTAAATACAGATTAAAAATTATTCGCTTCGCTCTCCAATGCCCCCGTTTAATATGAAGGCGAAATTATGTGGTGTATTGAGGCAAACACTGTCTTCGAAAACACAGTCAAGGTCAGATTATTGCATTCCAAAGCCTTTAAATTAATTTTATGGTTAGTGGTGCATAGAAAGACGTATATATTCAGAAAGACGTATAAATACGTCAGGGACAATTAACACTTTAGCAAAGCAAGACGATTATATACCCAGGTGGCACTTAAGTGCTTAAAGTCGTATCGTAGGTTAAGAATCAAAGCAATAATTGAAATATTGAAGTATAGCATAGCATTATTGAATTCTATACATTGTTATTGTATGGAGGGGGAGGGGTACAAACAAAAGTAGGATTGAATTTTTGGTAGCAAATCAATATTTGCGACCAAAAATTCAATCCTACTTTGAGAAAGACTGATATAGATGATTTTTGGAATTCATGTACTTTTTCTTATCGATTAACTGTTCTTTGCATTGATCATACTTATTTGTACGTGTTTAGTCTCCCAATATATTTACAGAACAGAATTATAATGTGTTTATTCTTTAAACATAATTTAAATAAGAAGTTATTTCTCATAATTTATTTCATATTCAAAATGAAACCATAAATTTTATAGATCTGTATTAAAATGTTAATTGAGCAACTTTTTTTGCCGTAAGTTATGCAGAGTCTTTTCTTAAATTGCTTATTTAGGAAAGTTAAAATTTGTTGTATTATGTTGAAGCATTGTGTATGTAAAAGTCATCTGTAGATTAGTGTTTCTTTAGTTTGGTATTTTTATTCTTTAAATATTTTTAAAGCACTAAAATCTATCAGTGTAATGTAAAAAAAAAGTAATGACTTCTAACATTTTTGTAGTGAAGTGATTGTGTTCCTAGCGGCTTTGAAATGGATTAATCACAGATATGTCGAGCGTGAAGAATTTATCGCCGAGCTATTCTCGAACATACGCTTTCCGCTTATGTCTAAAGAAGAAATTTTGGCTTGCTATCATCCACCCATTTTGCCCGGCATTGTAAAAATAGAAGATGTCAAGGCCATCCTTCTTAATGCTACTTGGTAGGTTATTTTGTATTTAATAAGAAAAATTGAATATACAGGGCGTATTAGCACAGCAGTTAAAAACATCCGAGACAGATAAAGTGAACATAGGCAATGGGAAATCACATAGCAATGCATGGTCGGAAATTCTTTTCTCGAGCGGTAGAGACGACACACAAAAGACAAGAAAGACTTCACATAAATAAGAGGACAAAACAAGTTTATAATACTTATACAGCAAAATATTTAAAAAAATAACTAGTACATAATTTTAGTGGACGTCATTAATATGCAGGATCTGCCAAATTGTTACATGGGGAATATCTTCATGACTTCCGTCTTGCCAGTATGAGGGACATAACCCTCGGCTTGTAACCGAATGGGTTAGGGTTCAAATCCCAAGTGAAGCCTTGCTGTATTTTCTTCGGGAAAAGAAGTCGGAATTTCGTCTGTAAGGGATTCTCGTCTCGAATGGAAATCAGCACACCCCTTTTTGTTACATGCTGGGATCCTCATCTGTAATAACTGTCTATATTCGTCTGTTTATATTGTATGTCTCTGTTCTTCCACTTGTATTCCATATGTATCCCAGGATAAAAACCACACACGACAACAACAACAACATCGTCATGACTGGCGATAACTGGTATGGGTACACCGGGATTGTTCTATACCAGATCCATCAGTCTCCTCGTTGTTTGGCATTTTTACTTTTCGTTCCCTTTCCTGTGTGTTTACCATAAAGTATCCGTTGTCGAACAATGTCTAGTGCTAGCGTGCAAAGATGACGTACCTGGGAACATGCCTTCTAGGGTAAAGTTGAGCGTACAACCACCACACACTGTGTGGCTCGTCAATTTCAATCAGCGGCCACATATGAAAGATGCATTTCAACGAGCTCAACATTCGTGTAACGTTCCATACTACTATCACTTTAGCAAAGGCGAAATGAAGATTCACAGTGTGTGTGGTAGCAAAAACAGTGTGTGAGCTGGCAACGTCTTCTGATGCTTCAACTTACGTAGCGCCATCTATCGCGTATCACAACCAAATATTTCCCAGCATTTTTGCTGTACAATGAACAATAAACATACTTCCTTCTCTAATACTTGTACGGTATTCCATGTGTTTTGTCACTATCGGGCCAGGAAAGCGTTTCCGAGAATGCTTTTCTGTGTGATTCATCATCGTCTAGATGTACTCTATCTGTTCTGGAAGTTTGTAAATGTTACACTGATACACCCTGTAATATGCAAGATCATTATAATTAAAGTTCCACCTTCAAAGCACCAGAAAAGAAGCGTATGTCAGAACGGCTTCAAATTTTAACTATATATTTGAAAGGGAAAAAATCGACATGGTGTAAGAAAAAATATCTAATGTGTATCAATAGACATAATATACAGAATTACGTATACAGAATAATGAAAGTGGATTTGGCTACAAGTGTTAATTTTAATAAAGTTATGACTGATTTGGCATGTGTTACACAATAAACCATCTGTACTAATCAGTGTGTATGATTGTTCCGATTTTCTCACGGAAAAGTAATTTTCAAATCATTTAGCAGTTGTTGTACAATTGGTGGACAACTATTCCACCACGGCAAGGCCGTACGACATTAGAAGGGAAAAATTCTCTCGGTTTGATTCTATCGATTTAGTGCTATCTGTTAATATATTTTAGAACTATTTTATTTTTTACCATACCGTATCCCTCCATTTCAAATACATTCAGTTCAATGTTGAAGTCATTCTGACCAGTAGCTCATTTTGCAGCATTTCTGAAGTTTAATTTTAATTTATAACCAGATCGTAGATGCATAACATTAAAGAGGTGTATCTGAAAAAATGTTTTAGCTGTGTAATTTGTATACGTGTGTATTGTATATAAATCTTTCTAAAATTAGCAAATCATTAATATCTCTCCTAGTTTCGTTTTCTCTGATAATGATTTTTCCCTTTTTGTGTGTAATATTTTATGTTATATAAACTAATTTTTTAATAATTATAATAAACTTAGATTTATATCCTGTGGAAGACATGTGGGCTTCATTGTTACGTGGTAGCAGAAGTTCATTGTTACTTGTAGATGTCACCGTCCAAACAAAGATTTACACTACTCGTTTTGATGTAATTTAAAATTTATATAAGATTCCAAACATTGATATGAGTTTTCTTAATGATTTGTGATCTCAGTTTGTCATGAAAAAAAATGATACCTTCATTTTGATTAATTAATAATTAATGAAGATTGTGTTTGCTTTAAAAGCCAATCTGATGTGGGTGATTCTTTATTTCGATTTTCCATTTTTTCTTTATCTTTAACATGGTCGATTTTATCTGTCGTGCCTGAATCCGAGAGCCTCCTCTCATTTTCAAACTAATTTAATCAATGGACTTGTGATTCAAGGGATTTAGAATTAGTAACTTGAACCCATTTCGATGTGCATATCCATTACCTGTTACTCCTTTTCTTAGATCATTTTGTAAAATATCTGTTGTGCATATAGTTACTATTGATTTTTTTTCTCATCTGACATCATGAGATCTTGAAGAAAAGTCGTTGCAAAATAGTAACAATAACCAAAACTAAAAGATTTTGCTCTACGGGAAAATGTGATGAATAAAAGAGAAATGAATTACTGTATTATTGGCTGATATTATAAAAAATAGAAAATTAAGACGTCAGAACTTCTAGGAGTGAATTGGCAAGTGCAGAAGTTCTATTCTTCTTGAAGACAATGTTATGCCTAGTAACAGCTTCCAAATCATCAGTATGTGAAAGAAACAAAAATTTTCAGTAAAGTCAAAGAGATGTTTCTGTTTACGCCGGGCTTTTTAAAGAAGGAAGACTTTTGACAACATGTTGTTGATCTTAGTAAGAGTATTTATATAAACCATGACATTCTCTGTCAGTCAACTACCATGTCCAGCATGCTTTAGACCAGCGGTCGCCAAAATTCATAATTTAAATCCCGCGGACCACTAATAGGATTTTTTAAGTGTTAATTATGTTTATAAAAACAATTGTGATCTAAGAAAACATAAAATGTTCCTAGTTAATAAAAAGAAACTATTAATTGTAACCAAATTGCGAAAGCTTTATTAATAAACCGAAATAAAATAAACAAATGAACAAAAACTGTAAAAAAACAATTAAATAATGGTTTAAGTATATCAAACTTTTAGCATTATATATTCCTAGTATGATGGTAGTTCCTGCTTACTTGAAATAAGATTATGGATATTTGGATCCAAATTTGTTACTACATTTATATCTCTAGCTCAGACCGGTACCGTGCTTTGATGTCTGTGACAGACGAAAAAGCCTTTTCTCATAAATAAGTTGTGGAGAATTGAATCAGAATTTTCTTCGTCTGTTCACTAAAAAAAAACTTCACTTTTTATGGAAAGCCAAAACTGAAATTTTGATAAGGATAAATGAAATTTAAATTTGAGAGTTTCGTCGGAGAATAGGTTGATGAGGCTTTCTCTTAGATGCATACTTAAATTAATATCCTGAATTTTATGTACAAACGGATATATTATCCACATATTACCATGTCAGTACGACTTATTTACCGTGGCGTTATTCTATGAAATAACGTTATTCTGAGAAGTAGAGTTTTTATTTTTTTTTAAAGTATTAATATGAATTTAATTATGCTTTAATGCATCTTAAAACATAACTTAACGTGATGAGTAAGTATGTTCTACATTTTTCTGGGGACCAAGCAAAATTTTCTCGTGGACCACCACTTCAGCGACCTCTGGTTTAGACGACTAGGACAAAAGCAACTCGAGGGCATTAAAACATATCCTTTAGATTAAGTTTAAATCTATTTCAATTTATATCATTTTGAGAGAGAGAGAGAAAAGCAGTATCCATGGTAACTTAGTGGTTATGGTTACGAACTCGTAGCCGTCGAGTAGAGAGTTTGAGTGCTGATGCCACTGAAGACCCGCCGAGTAGAATTGGCTAAGGCCCGTTAACCCGGCACTTCTCACGCAAGGTATCATATCCAAATCCTAACTTTTTTTAAGATTTCATCTAAAACTTTTTTGGAAAATGAATAGTGTTTCTCGTGTAGCTGATTTAAAGGTCCTACCCTTTGAGGGGCATTAGCTTGTAGGTAAACTCTAAATATATATTTTGGGATACCGCCTCTTCCGGTATGTCATACCCTGTGCGTGAATCACCGTTACAGTTCCAAATGCATGAGCACGCTTTAAAATCTATCTTTTTCAATGGGTTCTTATTGCAGTTATGCTGAAAGAAATATGATATTGAAGTAATTTAATAGATACAGTATTTTCATACATTTTACAGTATTTTCGGATGAAGAAAGTCTCTGCGGGGATGATGAAGTATATAACAGCAAATATGGTTCCTCTATTGAAATCTATCCAGATAATTTAACTGAGGGAGAAATTATCGCCCTTGATAAAATGACTACATCATGTCCAATGGCAAGAAAATGTCGTCGTTAGTCTATGACAATGTTGTTGAACGTTTCGACAATAAATGCGCAAATTATTTTGTTTACTGAGAAACTAGCTATTGACCATCGAACCAGACACATATTTCTAAAGTGTTTCAGATTTCTATATACAGAAGAATGTAAAGAATATAGAAACCAGCAAGAAATGCTTCTACGAAATTTTTTTAAAGAATAAGATCCAGTGTAAACATAGCATTCCCTCTCGACTAAGACTAACGGAGTGTATAAACGATGTACTGAATGTCTTAATAAAATGAACAAAACAAAACTATGAAAAGTGTAATAATAAGTTCTTTGATATTAATGGTAAAATTAATGGCTTACTCATATTCAGACAAGACGACTAAACAATGAATACTCAAATTTAGTAGTAGCATGATGCTTTATACCCTCACTGTAACATCGCATGATTCCATCATAGTGATAAGAGATATTACAACACCTAATTTCAATTCGTGGAAGTAACATATGAAGAGTGTCGCTCCCCCTCCCAGTCCTACTGTGTGAGATGCATTTTTGATTGGGTTATCTGAAGCTGAAAAATTTCAATGGAAAGCCATGCATTTTCGAATGACAAATTGTTGTCGAATTTCAAAATAAATCAATACCAATAAACATATTTCGCACTGATATGACTATTTCCAGAAAATTCTTCAGATAGTTGAATAGTAATGAACATTTTTACAAGACAGTATTTTCTGTACCTAAATTGCCACTGAAGACTAACCGTGTAGAGTAGCGGTCCTTCCAGTGGTGTAGAAGTTAGGAGAGAGGGTACCAATACTAAGGTGTCATCATTCTCATTTAACCAAAGATGCATTTACGAGGTGCGTAACCAATAACCCTCGAGTTGCTTTATAGTGATAAGTGGGAAGCCGATGTAAAAAATATTCTTGTGTAAAATTATAACAATGAAAAATATTATAAGCTATTACTTTCTGGAAATGATATAAGCGCTTATAATAATCATTTAGCATTTAAGATATATTTTACAGAATCAATTTTAACCAAACTTTGTTTCCTGTAAAATATAGGATCGAATAGGATACATTTTAAATGTAATATCATATTCTTTATTTTAGCTATGTTCTAGCGAAATCTCTGGGGCAAGAAAACTTATTTTCGGAACTAGCAGCAGAACCGAGGACATTTTTATTCGAAGGAGAACCGATGATCTTATGGGTTCGTATTAGTTCTTGATATTTATGTAAATTATTTCAGAAATTCAAGCGTGTATCATCAAGATTTATATATTAACAAATCTTCAGAACTAAACGGAAAGTGTCGTTAATAAATAAAAATTACTTATATAATGTTAGCCTTAAGGTATCCGACTACGTTCGGAGCCGTGATTTTAAAAAAGCGTATAAATGGACAATTTTTCATGATATTTAGTGTCACTCAGATTAGAATACATGCATAAATTTGTTTTAAGGACATTTTGACAAAAAAAATTATTTAAATACAATATTTTAGCAAAAAATTAACTTAGAATAATCTTTTTTCAAAATGCTCTACTTTTGTTAAAAATGCTTCTATTATAATAATATTTTGCCTGTGTATTGCTCAGATCACTCTCTACAGAGGCTCAACTAGAATGTTTGAAATATATACCTAAGAAGTGTGGATTTATCAATATTTTACGACAACAGAGGGGAGCCATTTTAAGAAAAAAACGCAGATAATGATTTCAATGGGTGGTAACACTGAAAATAATGCTAATTTTTCAGAAATTCTAGTTGAGCATCTGTAGAGAGTTCTCAGCTATATACAGTCAAAATATTATTATAATAGAAGCATTTTTCACAAAAGGAGAACGTTTGGAAAAAAGATTATTCTAAGTTAATGTTTTGCCAAAATATTGTATTTAAATAATTTTTTTTTTATCAAAATGTCCTTAAAACAATTTTATGCATGTATTCTAATCTGAGTGACACTAAATATCTCGAAAATTATTCATTTATTCGTTTTTTTAAAATCACGGTTCCGAACGTAGTCGAATACCTTAAATAAATTCATTAATTTGTACTTTTCCATCACGCTATTTTCAAAGAAACGCGACTGTTTGATTACTTTTCTGAATATTTGATTATACTCTTAAATTTCTCCATCGTGAGATCACCAACAGTTCATAAAAATCGACTGTTCTCGGCAAATTAATTATGCCCTATATAGATATTTTCATATTACTCGACGGTAGTTTTACTGTCACTGAATTTCGGAATACAGGCAAAACTATATGAGTTAGGCATGAGGGGAACTAGTCTTAACTTTCAATAAATTGATCAGAATTTTTTAACTCTGTGTATGTCATATTTCTATCTTGCTTTCATCATTAATTTTCATCGCACCGTCCCCTGAGCAATAGCAATGCATTGAATGCAATGGTAAATTTCTTCTGATGAGAAAGATAAAATACGTTATAAGTAATATAAACCTTACAAATTGTCAAGATAAGCGTTAAACTTTCTGCATGTTACTTTTGGAACCGATTGCAAGAAAAATGCAACGCGTATTTTATTATTATTTTTTTTTCCTATGTCAGAATCTACTTCGTTTTTCTTCTCTCTCTCATTTCAGTTAATTAATTGATATATATATATAACATTTTATTTCTGACTTTTTTTATGCTTGCGCCCTACGCGTAGGGTTATCATGCCTCCTTGAGAGGAGAGCTACACAGTTTGAGAATCACTGACTTATACTATACCAAAGAGAAAATTATTTTTAATACCTATGAAAAACTATTCTATTCGATTAAAGTATTTTCCTAACAACATAGGCCAGGGGTACTGAACCTTTTTTTCCCGCCAGGAGACTTACATATGGCAGATATTTCTTGCGTACCGTAACATAAGGAATAAGGGGGAAAAAACATTATAAGACCAAGGTAATATTTGACTCTTGAAATGTGAAAAATTGATTAATATATTAAAAATCATTTTTTTGGCTTTTAATACTATTAATCTCTATTAAGCACATATAAAAAAAAAAAAAACTTTTCAATTTTTTGCATTTTTTATTGGGCTGTGAAGTAGTTTCGGTTACATTCCACCCATGACACATTGTCGTGTCGCCCATCCGGTATAGTGGTTAGCGACGCTGACTGCTGTGCCGTAGGGACTGGGTTCGAATCCCGGAGAAGACATGGATGTTTGTAAATGTATAGTGCCTGCGCGGCATGGGGGTACACTAAATAGACGTCGAGTCGCAAGTCCTCTCGTGAGGTTGGCGGAAGGGGAAGAGAGGTGGGAGGCCTCTGACCACCCCCAGAGTGCCCTGCCTCTAAATTGGGGTGGAATCGAGCCAAATTGTACTGTCACATGTATGGTGTTCAAAGCTACGGGTAACGACAGGCGTCAATTAACCTTTGCCATGATGAATTTCGTGGGCCTCGATCTAGCCTTTGCCGATCAAGTGGCAATAGAAACAACAACAACAACAACACATTGTCGTACAAAAAACAAACTGCCAAACCATTTGATAATTCGATTTTTTTTTATAAAACCTCTCTTATTTTTATTTCAAACATTAATTAATTAAGCATAGAATGGCAGCTAAAAGAAGTTTAGACAGATTTCCGGATTGAAATCACTATTATTTGTCTGCAATTTAAACTGAACTTTACCCATAAAATAGTCACTACTCCAGTTCAATGCGCTATTCCACTGGTATTTGTTATTACTACCTGTTAGAATTACAAATAACAGAAAAAAAATTCTTTCAATTGATACCCGTACGAGACATCAGTAGCAAAATTGATGTATTGGATTGCTTAATTGATATAATTTCCCTCTAAATTTTTAATACATTGTTCTTAAATAATTGTTTTTTTATCAATGAGTGGGCAACTCAGAAAAGCCCGGTGGGCCACATGTGGCCCAAGGACCGCAGGTTCAGTATCACTGACATAGGCCCATATATGCTAAAATTGTTCATTGAATAGCTTAGAATAGTTAAATATGTTTCAATTCAATGGTCGTAAAATGGAGGGCAAATATAGTTTCCCTCCCCCCTCAATGTATAATACTTATATAAGGGTGCATCGAAAAATGTTTTCGGAATCAAAATCCACTTGTGAGGAAAATATATATATTCCCTAAATTATTAAAAGAAAGGGAAACAAATTTAAAAAAAAAACTATGTAAAATACTGCCACAAGAGGAAGGTGATTTAAGTGTTTTGGAAAAAAGAGTATTAATGGAAGAAAGATCGAAGTAATTTTTATTAAAGGAAATCATGCATTTTAGTACTGTTTAACATTTATTTGCTATTAGAGGACACTTACTAAGTAATTACAAGAAAAAAATATCATGTATATTAACAGTTTTAGTATTAAATTTCTTAAGACCCTGCTGAGTTTGCAGTGCACGACGAATAGTTAGACGGAAAGAGCTTGGATCGGCTTGCTGTAACGTTGCACAGAGGGAGAGTTTTGCGGTTATGAAATGTTGCACTCACTATACTCAGGACTCATTTTTAAATAAGCATCAGTTTCAGTTAATTAAATTGTAGAAAAGTAGTTTTGTTTTGAATCTAAAACATTTTTCCAATTTGTTTTCAAAAATTAATTTCTTTTATGGCAGAGGTAAACGTTTCGAGGGTACGGGCTATTTCTACTTCTTTCAAGGTGTTGTGGTCCACCTGGGGAGTAGGTTTGGTGAGCCAAGAAAAAAGTTTAAAATATTTATAATAAATTAATAATAAATACACGGAATATGTAATTACCTACATAACTACAATAAAATAAACTTACAATTTTAAGACCTCGTTTAAAGCAAATCAGAAGATAGAAACATAAGAACAATCACAACAAATATAACAGTATCATATGATGTACGAAACAATTTAAAATACATTAAAAAAATTAAGCTTTTTCGTCAAAAGTTAGTGCTCGTTTTTATAGACAGTAGAAGACTTAGTTTGCATAATGTCAGTCCAATCTTGAATAATTCAGTAACTATTTACTAACTGCTAATCTTCAGGTGGTCAATCCAAAATGTCTTAGTTGTCCACCGATTGACCACGGTCGACTTAATAATCACCTTTGCTTTATGGCGCTACTAAATTTTGAAATTATTATATTTTATTTATTTTTCTCCTAATCTCCGTATCATAGAACATCTTCACCGCATTTGAAAGCTTTAGTAATAATAATTTTTTCTCTCCATATAACTGCGATTTACCCTAATGTATATGTAATATATATATATATATATATATATATATATTACGTACATGAAGCCCAGTGGTCTAGTGGTAATGTATCGCTCTTCCACACCACAGGTCTTGGCTTCTATCTTCGGGCTGGGCAAGTTCGACAGCCTTTCATCCCTTCAGTGGTTCGATAAATGAGTATCAAGCTTGCTTGGGGTCTAAACACTGGGGGTTTTCACGTCAGACTGACCACCTGATTGGGACATCTGCTTATGCACCGCAGTGCCTAAGGTCACAAATACTGGGATAGGCACAGTAGGGCTTCTCCCTCATGGGCTGCTGCGCCACTGAGTTTAGTATTTCATACATATGTAATAAATAATTATAATATTTTAATAGATATAAAATTTACATATTAAGGGTATTCATTTATGATTTGATGTATAGAGAAAAAATTAAGTATCATTTATCAGTTATATTTAGATAGAATGCACATTGTCCTTAAATGATATTTTCAGAAATAATTTTAAAGATTTATTTTATTTCTTCCTCTAAAAATGAACGTCATCTAGCCAAGCCTTGTGTGAACAGTTTTAGTAATTACTTGAAGTATTTAGAAGGAAATTCCAAATGAAACTTTAAAACTTAAAAACTTTTCCTTTTTAAAATAGACAAAGTATAATGTTCTTCCACTGGCTTGGAGTCATTATTTAATTTTTTATCAAATTATTTTCTAACCAAGGAACATTTGATGCATTTTTTAAAGAAAATAAATATTTGAATTCGGTTAATTGTACGAAATTTGCGACATTTGCATTTATATAAGTCATTACTATTTTTCTATTTTTATTTTACGGAGAGACGGACAGAGAAGAGAGTAAATGACAGTGCTTATAAGGGAATCACTATGTGTGTGTTCCATTGTACTGATATAAACAAACAAAAATCCTGTAGATAACATTACTAACAACATAGCTGCATAGAATTTAAGTTAAACTTTTTAAAGATTAATAATTTTTAAATATATTCTTTTAAAAAATACTATATTTCATTAAATCAATTGGAAATAAATTTAAATCATAGTTAATTTGATATTTCTTGTGGGGTGTTGATGTAAATAAAGATTGATTTATAAAGCAGTGCTTCTCAAAATATCAATGTTTGCGACCCAATATTTAACAATAATTTTCATCCCACCCCCCCATACAAATAACAATGTATTTAATTCAATAATGCTATACTTTAACACTAAAGCCACAATGCCACTTTTTTAAGTGCCACCGACGTATATAAACGTCTCGCTCAGCCAAAGCGTTCACTTCACTGGACGTATATATACGTCTTTCCGAAGTATGGAAATTATTCCGAAGTATCCTACGTGGAAAACGGTGGCATTGGAGAGAGAATCGCGTAACTTTTAATCGGCAGTTAAGGGATTAATTATTAACCGTACACACACACACAATTATCAAGATAAGTGTTAATTTTTGTATATAATTTTATTTATGACAAGCCCATAGATGAAGAGGGGTTCACTGACAATTATTAAACTTGTTCTTAATTTAGTATTGTTAAATTAATTATAAAATACATTGAACAGTACTGATATATTTATAAGTGTATTATATCTGTGTAAATTTTAATTTTATTTTTTTTTATTATGTCAAACTGTATTTTGTTTTTTACTTTCAGTAAATTAAAAATATTTTAAAATCTTTTGTTTTCGATTTTTCAATATACTCGCTTTCCCCTTGTAGAGTTATCCCGCCCCACAGTTTGAGAAACACTGATTTAAAATATGAATATCCATTATGACTTCAAATTCTTCATTTTGGTGCACAGTATGTTTAAGCAGTCCTTCTTTATTTTTTCATTCACTGCTCTATTTCATGAAAAGGGTATGTAAAAATAGTCAGTGTTCAGAAATAAATTTTAAAAATAAGGCAGAAATTTAAGCAATGTGATTTTTTTCCATTTATTTAAATTTAAATAACGTGTCTGTATAATATAATCACTCATAAAAATGAAGTTAAATTGAGAGAAAATCAATAAAAATCTGCGCCTTTCAGATTTAGAACTAAGCAAAAGTTAGGATTTCTAAAACGCAGAACTTTTAGGAGTTGAAAATATTTTTTTAAAAAAAATGCAAGTTTGTTTTTAACCTGTAAAAAAAGGAATTGTTCTGTTTTGAGGAAAAAAGGTTAACTCTTTAATTGCTTTTGCAATTTCCTTCATAGATGAATTGGAATCAAGGTATGTTGTCAACTGGTTCATGAAATAATTTAAATAAAACACAAAAAAATGTAGCTTCTTTAAAAAGGATTTCCCAATAACGGGTATTTTTCAACACCGCACTTTTTTTTCCTGTAATAGAATAAGAAAACTACAGTTATTGGAAAGTAATTAAACATATTATTTATTATAAGTTCTTAAATTCAGTTTAAATAGATGAATGGTGCGAGAAGTGGGAAAAGAAAAAAATTAATAATACACTATCTTACCTCTGATTGTGTAGCAAGCTATTCGTCGTCTGTGCATAGCGAAATCTACATAAGCCAGTATCAGCCTCTGGACAAGGATGATCACTTTTGCCTGGTGGTTATGTTACTCGGCTTCGGATCCATTGTTCGCGGGTTCAATTCTCCACATGTGCATTGACTCGCAAAGTTAGCCAATACTCACTTGAACGATTGCTTGCCTTACTCGCGTTCAAATGCCATGTTGGGGGCGAATCAGGAATAGTGCGAAATACTTGCTAATTAGAGCACAAATATGGTCTACCGAGGAGAAATCTAGTAATTATGTTTTCTAGGTGCGTGTTTGGAGAAGCACGAAAGCAAGCAGTACATAGACGCGGCGTATATGAATGGACATTATTCTATTGCAATTTACTGCCAGAGTTCAATGAAAAAAAAAGTGTGTGCTTATGACCACACAATAGAAGTGATAACTTCAGAGTTTATAATATTATTTCAGGGTTAAATTAGGTGAAAAAAAAATCCAGGAGATGTTAGTATTGTCCTATAAATTTATTTATTCATATGCCTGTACTCATAAAGTAATATTTTTGTGCGAAATATACAATCATATTTGGGAATTAATTGTATTCTTAGAAGGAAACAATAAGTTTATGGTAGCTGAAATAGGTTATAAATACTTTAGATACAAAATTTTATTTAAATATCTATAAAAAAAAACTTCGTCAACCGTTGTTCCGTACTTCCTCGGGCTTCATTTGGATCATTTGACATAACTAAATTGAATTTTGATTTAAAAAAAAATCAACGAAAGGTTTTAATTTGTCTTTTGTACAAAAAATCTACATTAAAATCCCCTCTTAAAATCATAGGTAACTTATTCAGAAAATCCGATCCGGCTTTGTGAATTTTGGTTGTAATTTAACAATATTTAATTCTATCCAGGAATTAATTTAAGCAAAGGAATAGAGAGATAGTATGACAGGTAGTTGATTGGGAAGACAGGAATCTAGGTCAAAACTTTTAAAAAGGGATTTAATCAGAAGATTTATATCTCATAATCTCTGGCTTATACTAGATCTTTTGTTATTGTATGGGAGTTTTGTACAAATATATCCAGTGCTACTGCAAGAAGTCTTCTTAATTATATTTTTTTTTCTTGTATTTAAATTATTTAATGTAACTTTTTCTTAATACCTGTATACATAATTTTGTTATACTTTAAATTTTTAATTGTTTTAATGTTCTTTTTTTAGACACAAAGTTTATTTAAGTAATGTGATTAATAGAACTATTTGTTCATTGCTATTCCGATTCACTTACAAAAATAAATTTTTATTCTTAAGATCACTGCAATATTCTTAAATACAATAATACTATTTACTTAGTTCTATAAAAAATTGTCCTTTTCCTACATTTTATGTTTAACTTAAGTGTAGGATTTCTTTTTCTCTCTAAGCCTATTTTTTTTAAAAAATATTTCGTTTCATTTTCATGCTTCAACCAGGATTAGAAAGAAAGAAGCGCTCATTCTCTTAGAACAGTGGTGTCCAACCCGTGGCCCGCCTTGAATAACTTTGCGGCCCGCGAGATTCCTTAGAACTTAACAAAATTCGACTATTTTGTACAATATTTTTTGTTTAAAAAAAGTTTTTTTTTCTTTTTTTTGTAAAAAATAAATCCCATAACTATTATTATTTTTTCATGCTGCTTCTGTTACTGCGAAACGCTTTTTTTTCTCAATTGGAATTTATCAAACATAAATCGTGCTCAAACTTAACTCACGAAAATGTGCAACATCAATTACGATACGCAAATACACATGCATTGAGATCAACTTGCAAAAACTAAGTGAAAGAGTTGATAAACAGATATCTTACTAATTAAATAAATTAACCATTATGTTACCTTTACATTATTATTATTATACTAAACATGTTTGTATACATGAACAACAATGAAAACAATAATAATATATGTCTGTTTTAAATTTTCTCTCCAGCAAATGTTTGTAATGGATACAAATCTAATATAAACATATATATTTTTATATACGGCCCGCGGGATTGTAAAGTTTTTCCGAAGTGGCCCACGAGGTCATTTGGGTTGGCCACTCATGCCGTAGAAAGAGGTGAGGGGCAGCCCCACTTAGATCTAAGCTAAGAACTTTAAT